>VZSE01010491.1:668692-728648 GCA_013398275.1 Promerops cafer
GTCACCAAATAAAGATACTATCCGACCAGCAGTTAACAACCAGCATGTTAGCTAATAGCCTGAGGGAATCCGAGGGCATTTTATGCTCTAATACTCTGTTCATTAACTGTAGTAACAACCAATTTCAAGGTGATTATTGCCATTATAAGCTATGATCAATTTTTTAAACATGTTTCCATTTTTATCCAGCTTAAATCTGGTGCAATAGAGCAAGGGGAGCAGCTGTGTTGAGAATTAGACTTTTCCCCAGATTAATATCTGATTTTCCATCAAAGAGAATACAGGACACATTCTGTTAGGTTTCTAATTGTTTCTACCATAAAACTCCACCACACTGAAATATGATCTCTAATAATTTTTAGTTTGAACTTCCTATACATAATCCATCTGACTAGATGGTCCTCAGCAAAAGCCGTTAAAGCAATTTGTTTCACTTACGTAGAGGAATAAATCAGCACTTAATTAGCTGTGGTTTATTATTAACAGCACTGGTGAGCTGACCATATGCCATGACTTCATCGTCTCACACAGAAAAATGAGAATATACTGATTGTTTTTATTATGTCTTTCAACACTCAGCCAGGGTTCCAATGAAATGAAGATGGAGAGTTTTGCCATGTTACTCAATGATAAATAATAATATCCTACAACTCTTTACCCTGGCTTTCAGGATTCACCTTTATATGCTCTTTTACTGGAAGCACTTACTAACATCTCTCACAGCAGAAGAAGATATAAATATACCTTAGATTGTTTCCAGGAGATATATTATACGTAGCATAGTACATTTCTTTGTGGACCTTCAAATATACTGGCTTCAAAACATGGCATATGTTCAACTCCAGACTACTTGAGAAACAGTATGCATTTAATGTAAAGACCAGAAAGACACACCTTCCTAATTTTTAGACTTAATTGAGTCCATCCTGCAAATCCTTATGAAGTCAGTACAGTACCAAATAACACAGGGTTTGATCCTCTGCCAGGACAGCCTTAAACTCTTTAGTAGACACAGCGGCAAAATAAAACTTTCTTGAAAACATTACAGATTGATGAACTGCTTTGGAACAAGTTCAGCTGCACAGACTTTCTCCACTCTGGATAGACCCAAAATGAACCAAAGGTACTTTGAGATGCAGATCTATGAACCACGGTGGCAGACACAGACACAACCTCAAATCAGCAAATAGCAGGTGGTTTCTATTTGTCAAAACAGGAACAGAGAGCCTTCAAATCCAAAGGCAGCTGTGAAGTTGTTACCTCTTTGGATAAGGAAAAGACTGTCCTGGATCTGACATGTTTCTGGGGAGAGGTGGGGTTTGTCACCATGAGCCAGTGTTTCTGTTCTTAAATATCTTTAACCAAAGATCTGTCTGGATGGTCTCAGACAGTTGTGGTTGATGACCTGGTGTCCAGGCAAACGACGGCGACGAAAGGCGTTCCTCCGTGGTTGGTATTGTTAGTGACATGGACCCTCAGTGAGTTTGCCGATGACACCCCACTGTGGGGTGCAGTCACATGCTGGAGGGAAGGGATGGCATCCAGAAGGATCTGGACAGGCTTGAGAGTCAGACTGTGCAAACCTCAAGGAGGCCAAGTATAAGGTCCCATACCTGGGCCAGAGCAGTCTCAAGCACAAAGAGAGGCTGGGCGTAGAATGGCTTGAGAGCAGCCCTTGGAAGCAGGAATCGAGGGTGTCGGTGAAAGAGAAGCAACATGAGCCTGACATGTGCACCGACAGCCCAGAGAACAATCTTCATCATGGGCTGCATCCAAAGCAGAGTGGGCAGCAGGTGAATGAGAGGATTCTCTCTGCTATGCTCTGCTGTGACCCCACCCGCAGTGCTGCATCCAGATTTGTGGTTTCATCCTAAGAAGGACATGAGCCTGTTGAGGCAAGTCCAGAGTAGGCCACCAAGGTGATCAGAGGCATGGAGCACTTCTCTTATTGAGACACATTGAGACAGCATGGATTGACCAGACAAGGTGAAATGGCTTTATACTGAAAGAGGGCAGGTTTACCTTAGGTAGAAATTCTTCCCTGTGAGGGTGGTGAGGCACTGAAACAGGTTGTCCAGAGGAACTGTGGATGTCCCATCCCTGGAAGTGTTCGAGGCCAGGCCAGATGGTGCTCTGAGCAATCTGGTCCAGTGGAACGTTCCCTGCCCATGGCAGTGGAATTGGAACAAGATTATATTTAGAGTCCCTTCCAACCCAAACTGTTTCTTGATTCAAAGCCACATACAGACTTCAAGTGGAAATCTTAGACACGCTGAGAAGATGCACTGTGCCCATCAACCAAAAGGGTCAAGGAAATTAGCATACACTAACTCCATTGCAAGAGCCAAAATCAAGAGGAATGGGAACCATGGTCTTTTCCACTAATACATTCAGGCTTCCCATCCCGCAGCACAGAGGTGTGCTGGTGGAAACTACGGCATCACTACTAGATCATTCCCTCTTTTGTCACCAAAAAAGTTTCTTAATCTCCGTTACCTGATGTGTGTTTCGTGACTAAATCTCCCCCACATCTGGAACTGTGCTGACACCATCTGCTCTTTCCTCACAGGTAATGACTTTGGTCAGCCTGACTCAGCGCCCAGAGGAGTTACTCTCCTTGTTAATACAGGTGTGCGGGGTGGGGGGAGAAAGTAGGCCAAAAATTAGGATTGCATTTACAGCTAAGGCTCCTCCAGAGAATTGTTGATTTCTCCCTTTCTCCTCCTCCTTGAAACACCAGGCACTTGCTCCCTGTCAGCTGACAGCCTCCTCAGAGGAGGTACCACTGAACTTCCTCGGTTGTTTCCAGATCTGAAGTGACCATGTTATGTCTCTAGACAGCATTATCTGAATGAAAAAATTCTCTGAGGAGGAGTGAATACACCAAATTTCCTCTTACATTCTCAGGACTCTCAAACTCTCAGCATGCAGTACTATACTTTTAATGTGGTCACAGGCTGGTTTTAGGTACAGAGCACTGCAAAGGTGAGTGGCAAAGGGCTGTTCCAGGAACATAATGGTGACAGAAGATGAACAGAGATTTACAAGTACAGACAGTAGCTGGTCATATGCTCTGCCGCTTTTTTTTTTCCCATTACTTCATTGTCAGGCTCAGATCAGGGATATCTTAGCTCTTCTCATCCTTGGTAAAATAAAATTCAAATCAGTCCACGCAGCCAAGAACTGGACCTATTAAATCAGCATCGTAATGAGGATGTAGATAGACAGTCACGTGCACTGACATCCTTAATCTGTGTTACCTTCAGCCTGTTTGCTGTCACAAGTCATTCATTTGAGGCTTCTATGGAGATTGAAGAACCATTTGAAACTTGCTTAATTGACTCTGGAAAAACTCTCTGCTGTTCCTCCCCTTGCCACTCTAGTCTTGTGGCAAGGGGAGGAACAAGTTACAGATCACAGAAAGCTAGTCTTGTCTCTAGGCATGGCTTTATTTTCAGCAAGGAAGGGAAGTAGCCACACAAACTCATGGCCTGAGTAGCCACAGATCTGAACTTGGAGAAAACTGGGAATACATTAATCCTTTCAGCCTGCTGAAAAATTTTACTTGAAAGAAGGCCACAGTCCAACATTTGGAAAATGCAATTTGAACAGCGCTGTTCCTCCATGGACCTCAACAGGCAAAGTGAATGGAAATGACACACAACACACCAAGGCTTGGTCCCCACTGGAAGCATCACAAACATGGTGAGACTGAACAATAAAATGAAGTTGCACCACCACATGGCTTCCCTCAAGTCACTGGAGCTCCAGGAAAAGCATCCAGTTCCCTGGTCCAGCAAAGCACTTGAGCACATGTGCAACTTGAAACTGAAAGCTACAGCACTGGTGTAAGTGAGATAACATCACTTTTAATAGAATGCCACTTGTAGGAGAATATCCTTATTTTTCTGAGCAGTCTGGATGGAGGCCTTAGAGGTCTGGCCCTTGGTACATGTTCTAATTACAGTTCCTCTCAGTAAAGGCATTATGAAGCAGAGCTAGATTTGTTCAGGAAAAGGGGAAAGGATCTCTGTTTGGCACAAAGCCTCATTAGCCAGCGTCAGGTGCATGGTTTTGGGTTTTTTAATATCAGCTGAATGGAAAGGAGAGGGTTGTTCCTTCCAAAAACTGTCCAATATCCATTACTGTTAAATACTTGCTGATCTTGTAATCATCACATTCATCAGTTGCTGGATGTCATCTCATATTTTCCATGGCTTTTGGCACCTCTGTGTGGTACTACCGATTAATGGCAGCAGCATGTTGATCTTTAGCTGCCAAGTGCTGCTGGCTAGCACCCTAAATTTTCAGTGGTTCTTCACCCTGGCAGAAAGAACTGCTTCCAGCATAATCAGGTCATCCATGAGCAAGGGAAAAAGAGACATGGGAATTTTTTAACACATACATCTATAGAAGTGATATATCAGCAGTGAAAAAGTGCCTGTGCCAGTTCCTCAGCTGGTGCAAATCACTCGATCATCAGAGAAGCCCACAAAGGCTATGTGATTCATGGCAGCCTAAGACCTGGTCTTAATTTTCCTCAGCCCTGCTTTCATGATTTACATTTGTGCTGATCAATTGACACAGGGTGTCAAATGCTATCAAGGTGATTGATACAGTAAACAAGGACTAAATGTGCACAAAATACAAAGACAGTAAAGAATCAGGCCCTGTATGTTCATTAACAGCTCCCTGTTTCCCATGGGAGGCACTGCTCCTGTGTGGAATACACTTCCCATGAGTTGATACACTGCTCCTCACTTCCAAGTAATGGAAATGGCTCTGTGTCAACTCTGCTCCTGCTGACAGCCCCGAGGGAGTTTAAGCTTGTTGCTCCTCCTCTTAGCCCACAAACTTCCTCCTTACACCCCTGCCCACAAAACGGTATTTTACAAGGGTATCTTCCAAATCTCCCTGTAAATGCATCAGACTAAATCCCATCCCCAGTTAAGCCTTTGCCAGTGTTTGTAACCAGATTTCACCTGCCTCTGTACAGAGAAAACACAGGTGTGAAGATGGCCTGTGGCATATCTTAGCAAAGCCCTGTGCTTTGTGAGAGGATCTGGCAGTCCAAAGGAAAAGCACATCTGGTTTTTAAAGTGCCTTACCCAGTGCAATTCAACATGCCTACAGTGAAGTCAGTGAAGATGGAGACATTTACTCCAGATGTTTATCTGATCCTTGGCAATCGTGTATCCACAGATTCCTCTCCTGTTTCCTAATTATGTTCTGATCAACTTACTTGGAGCTTTTTTCCTCGTACAGTAAAGCTTGCTGAAAGTGCCTCTGCTTCAGGGACTCTTTTGAAATATGTCTCAGCTTCCAAGGGTAATGAACTCTTTTATAATAAACGCCTAGCTATAATATGAACAATACTTGGCTTCCAGGAACTGCCTTATAATTACACGGCTCAGTATTGCATGTCAGAGGTTTGCTTCGTCTTTAATATTTTATGAAGAAGTTCAGATTCTGACAGTAAAAGTATTTAACCCAGAAGACCTGGAACCCTGACTATTATTTTGCAAAGTAGCCATCCAGCTACACTTTTGTGCACCACCATTATCCCTGGTGCATACTCACACTCTTTGATACTCTCTATGTAGACACAACCACATGCTGTCCAGATGGAAACCTGGCTGCATCATTACATTATATTGAAATAACCCAATACCACCTGTTTCTGCTGGGGTTTCTGCCAACATTTTCTCATAAAACATTTATTTTGCTAATATTTTAGTTGGTCACCTCAGAAGGACACTTCTGAGGTTAAAGATTTACCATGTGTGCAGCCATGAGGAAAGCCCTCAAAAAGAAAAAAAAAAAAAAAAAAAAAAAAAAAAAAGGCAATGCCTATTGTTTAAAATGTGGATGTTCACCTAGGCACTAGGCATTAACACTCTGCAGGGACACAAAACCAAACACAGGTTTTTGGCAGTGTACATCAAGTGAATTATCTTAACTGTCTTGGTACTCACCTCTCACGTAATTAAAAAAAACTTTCATGCATGGAGTGGGGCTAATATATAATAACACTAATGAAAACTCATTGGTTTTTTTCTGTTGTTGATTTTTATTAATCTGGATCTGTCATGTTATAAAACCCCCAGTCTCTTTTCTCTCCCCCTTTGCAGATAAAACAGCTAATCCTCAGTGAGTCTGTATAAATTAGAAAAGCCTTACAACTCCTAGCCTACTTGTGATGGTTAAAGTATTTATTAGATACCTTCTACAGCAGCAATATTTTTTTATTTAGATTTTATATTTTTAGAGACATTTTCCTTAAAAATACACTTATCAAAAACATTTGATAAAAATTTTCCTAGCACGTTGTCACTCAGGTATATACCTTATACTCTTCAGTGTTGATCTCTGGTTGTACAAAAGTCCAACCAGTGGCTGGACTTCACACAAAGACTTTTTTCTCACATATAGATATTTTACTTGAAGAACAGCAAAGGTTATTAACAATCCACTACTCCCAGTATATTTTCAGGGTATCAATTATTACTATTCAGTTTTAAAAGCTGCTGTTCTCCTAATGGAGAGGAAACAATGCCATGTAAAGTGACCAACAGAACCCCTCAAAGACCCAGTAGTGTTTCTTGAAATACAGTAGATCAAACACACATGAATTATTTGACAATTATAGGCACATCAGTAGAAAAAAAGGATGTGATCCAAAAACAAAATCCAGAAACAGAAAAAATGTTTACAAACCAAGAATGTAATCCCTAATTACAAATGACAATGCCTTCAGCCGTTAGAAAACTATCTTGCAATAGGAGGAAAACAGTTGAAAAAATAAAAAATATTATATTTTTTCTGCATATTTTGTTTGAATATATTTAAGATACCTCCAATTCTATTAACCTACAAAATGAACCAATAAAAATCCACCAGGAAAAAATAACAGTAATTATTTAAAAAAGAAAAAAAAAAAAAGAAAATAGTTTATAAAACAGCTTCAAGTTCACTTGCTTGGATTTGTTCTAAATATAGCTCTAACCATTTTTATCATGTCACAGAATACTTTTATAGCTTGTAAAAGAACAGTATGAGAATTGAAAGGAAAGAGAAAGGGACGAGTTGTAAGTTTAGCCCTGTTTTGTTCCTTTCTCCTTTTCATCTTCATTCCACATTCCATTCCCAATAAAATCACCCATTTATAACCAAATCCCTGGCTGTTGGCATGAAAGTAATTTAAATTTTTGCCTATTTTTAAAAAGCCAACTTATAACCTGAAACCATTATAGTAATTGATTAACTATCACAAGCAAAGCAAAGTATCTATTTGACAGATTCTATTCACAGTCACATCCCTTCCCTGCAGACAGGTAGTTAGATAATTAAGCAATCCATTTCACTGCATATATGCTATACACAAAAGCAACTGACACACAATGAATCTTGCTAAGCTTTTGTTCAACATATGAAATACTGGATAATCACCCTTTTTTATGAAAGCACTTGACCTTTAAATTGATATCCCCCCCAAAAAAGATGGTAATCGCTACTCAAAGAGATATTGAATGCTCTGCAGCTAATCCAGAAGATCAGTGCCCATTAGTCATTATTAGATTTTTTGAATGTAAAGGTGAGTATTTGATTATAACAAAGAGAAAAAGAAAATACTATTTAGGTTGCTGTGAATGCCTATACTCTCCTCTTTGTAAATCACAGTGACAATCAAAGCTATAGACTACCTGCAACATGAATACCATTCACACATTTGATCCCTACTCAGAGATCAGCTTTGTAAGCTTTGAATGACAGAAAGTGAGATTATCAGTGACAGTGATTTTAAATATTACATATATTGCATATATCACAAGTTTTTTTTCTCTAGCAGCTGATGAGTATTATATTCTTTTGCATAACACATTGGAAATATATTTCTGTTCCTCAGTTTAGGAAAAGTGAATCAAAAAGTTTAAATGCAATGGAGAAACTGCACAGCTTTCTTAAAAAAAAAAAAAAAAAGGACACAAAAAAGTATTCTTTCCTTTTATTACATTTTAACTGTTTCCCTGTTCACTTTTTACATGGCATCACTAATCATATGCTGCAGCCCAGAATTTATATTTCAACTACAAGGACAACTGTAGGGTACAACACTGGCTGGATGACCCTGCTCAGAAGGAAGTGGTTATTGGGTCATACTCTACCCAGAGTCTAGTGTGTGCTGGTTCACATCCTTACCAGTGAGCAGGAAGAGAGGATGGAGAGCACCCTCAGCAAGTTTGCAATGACACCAGACTGGGGGATCTATTGATAAACCCCCTGCTTAGGGATGGCATTCAAAGGGACACCCACAGGCCAGAGGAAAGGGCACATAGGGACTTTGTGAAATTCAACAAGCACAAACACAAAGTACTCCCCCAGGACTCAAGCTCCAGGACACACTACAGGCTTGGGACAGGCTGGGTCTGTAGAGAAGGTGGCCAATATATGTTTCCCCCAACATATATACAACCAAGAGCAGATCAGAAACTGCCTTCTTAGAGTAAAAAGCTTCTCTGAGCACAGAATTGAAAAATCTTTATGAAGAATAAAAGCCACAGTATGCTTTTATGCTTGTTTATTCTAAGCCTTTTAAACTTCATGGCTATTTCACCAAGGTATGTGTGACGGATTGCATACTGGTTTTTTGCATTAGCAGTTACTTAGTATTATTTAATACTCTTGGACTTGAAGCAAAAATAATTAAGAAATCCTTTTCTTGTAAGAAGATAATCTAGATGGCCTTAAAGGTCTGGCCATCAGATTTGGTAATCTGACATTTTCAAGCAGTCCCTTTCCAGTCAAATGCTCCCAATATTCTTCATGACTGTTTAACCAACATGGGTACCCAGACACATAAATGCCAGTCCAGCACAATTCAGTGTGACCCTCACCCACATTTATATGTTAGACCTGATACCTGCCTAGCTGGTATGTGTAGATCACAATGCAGAGGACACAGTACATTCAAATTTTACTTGTTTTTTCTCCAGGATGTGTTTTGTTCCATTCTTCCCATAAGTTGCTTTCAGGATATATTGAAATGTTCCCTGCCAGCACTTCTGTTTTTGTTGATATAGTGATGCCTTTTCGGGACTACCTAAAAACAGAAGCCAGACAAAATGAAGGGAATAAAAAGTGGTTATATTTACTGAAAGGCCTTGGGGTACATTTCAGGCAGACAAAGCTCCTCCCAGGGACTACACCCAAAAATGGACAGTGGGTGACAGGTTTTCATACTTTTATAAGTTTGGTCCATTTGCATATTGGGGTTAATCTTCCAATTACAGCTTCAGGTAATGAAGTTATTTACCCCAAGTTTGCTCCCTCCCCATACTCACTTTTGTTTACATTTTTCAGGGCCTGAAACAGTAAGGTGTCCTTGATTCCCAGGCCTAGAGAGAAATTGCTGTGTCTGACCAAAATGGGAAAGCAGTGGCTAACACTCTATATGGAGTTAGGAGTTATACACTGACGAATTGCAGGATTACAAATAAATGAAAAACACAAAAGCTAAAATCCTAAGGCATCGGTAGTGGGTTAACCCCAGCTGGATGCCAGATACCCACTAAAGCTGCTCTCTCACTCTCCTCCATAGCTGGACAACAGAAGGAAAATATAACAAAGTTTTCACTGTCTTGGTGTAAAAGACAAATGTCTCCTGAGGAAGGTGGGAACCTTCCAGGAATGGGAAGACAACCCCTTCCCCCAAATTACTGTATGTAAATTATGGCTCTTCCAGGCAAAATTGTAGGAAGAGGAATAACAGTCCTTTACTAGAAAATATATTTATAACAAGACAGAACCACCACCAACAAAACAGTAACAGACTTTTCCCACCCGTGAAGCAATTTCCCCTTTTTGTGTGGCCGTGACCACAAGCGGCACCGGTGGCTCAGGCGGGGCAGAGGGGCTGCAGGGGCTCCCACAGGAGCCCGGAAGCTTCCTCATGTGGTGGGGGGCCTCGGGCGAGGAGATCGTTCCTTTGGTAATACCCAAGGGCAGCAGGTGGTGTCTGTACCACCCGCAGCAGCTGCTCCCAAGCAGCAATGTCCCGGGGCAGAGGCGCACCCTCCGCAGCAAGGGGCACAAAGGCGAAAGCCGGCAGACCCGGGCAGCGAGCTGCAGCGCAGCATCGTCCCGGGAACAGGTTCGCGTCCATAACGCACCCACCGCTCTCCTCGATCCCGGAGCGGAAAAGCAAAGAGGTCAGCCCCCACTGCCCGGGCAAGTCTCGGGTTAGCCCCAGCACCTCTCAGGGCATTACGCTGCAATTCTCGAAGAAAACCCTGGTGGGAGAGCCCACCCCACAGGCAAGACTCCCGAACCCCAAAACTTCATTGGAATGCCAGAGCTATCAGCCACCTTTCTTTGTGTCTTAGTTGCTGTCTATTCACCTGGAAAGCCGCCCCCTCCCCCTGCCGGTGTCTCCCTGGTACCAGTGGGAAGATATTCACTAAGAAACCTAAACCCACCACAATCACCAAATACTGTCACAGCAAAACGGACTCGAATTAGAGACAGTAACTGAATTTATTACTAACAAAATCAGAGCAGGATAATGAGAAGTAAAACGAGACCTTAAAAATGCCTTCCCTTTCCCCGCTCCTTCCCAGCTCTACCTCTTCACCCAGCAGAGCAGAAAGATGGGAATGGGATTATGGCCAGTTCATCACACTGTTGTTACTGCTGCTGCTCAGGGATAGTCCTTCCCCTGCTCCAGCATGGGGTCTTCCACAGCCTGTGGGTAGATCTCTGCATCCCCATGGATCTCCATGGGCTGCAGGGGGACAGCTGCTTCACCATGGTCTTCACTGCAAGCTGCAGGGAAATCTCAGCTCTGGAGCCTGGAGCACCTCTGCACCTCCTTCTCCACTGACCTGTCTGCAGAGCTGCTCGTCTCACATGTTCTGATGTCACTCTTCTCTGGCCATAATTACATCTGTGCAACAACTTTTTCTTCTTAAGTATGTTGTCACAGAAACATGACCACCAGTCCTGATTGGTCCAGCCTTGGCCAGCAGTGGGTCCATCCTGGAGCCAGGTAGCATTGGCTCTGCCAGACATGGAGGAAGCTTCCAGCAGCTTCTACAGAAGCCACCACTGTAGCACAACGCTGCAGCAGTTTTGGGAGAACTGTGTGCCCGTGGGAGGGACTCACATTGCAGCAGTTTTGGGAGGACCGCTGCTCATCAGATTGGAACCAAAATGGAGAAGTTCACGGAGAGCTGTCTCCTGTGGGAGGGACCCCACAGTCTCACAGGGGAAGGACTCCTCTCCCAGAGCAGCAGATGAAATACAGTCAGCTGGTGATGACTGACCAAAACCCCCATGCCCTGTCTCCCTGCACTGTCGGTGGGAAGGAGGGAGGGGTTGGGGCAAGAAAAGGTGTTTGCAAAGGCTTGCTTTAGTTCTCATTATCCTCCTCTGCTTTTGTTAGTAATAAAGTCACTTTGTATCTCTAAGATGAGCCTGTTTTTCCCTTGGAGTGTTTTCTCTGGGTCCTAACTCAATTCAAGAACCCTTTGTTAAATTTTTCTCTCTTCTGCCGAGCTGAGGCAGGGGAAGGTGTGTGAGCAACTTTTGTGGGTGCCAGGAATTTGGCCAGTGTCTAACCACAACACCTTGTGAAAGAAAATAGAAGGAGAATCTGAAACAAGATTTTAATTAATTAATTCCTACAACAGATGATTCTGTATTTCATCATTTTATCCATAATATTTAAATTTACCCTTATTTCTTTCACTCAAACTGCTTTTCCTTAGACCCCACCTGAACTCCCTGAAGTCAGACCCCTTCCAGCCCATACCAACAAATATAAATGGAATTGTGTACATTGAAAACAAGAAATGCAGGTGTGCAAATAGTCACAGTAAGAAGCACTCAAAAAACTATTCTGAGAACTACTCTGATGCTGAATGCACTTGAAAACATAGGAGTCTTTTTCTATTTAAGAAAATCAGCAGTATTGGAGATAATAATGGTGTCTTAAATGAGAATTACATATATCTGTGAATACATCTGGGATGTTTGGGGTTTTTTTGCTGTACCTCTATCAACTGAAATATAAAACTACATGTCTGTGGTAGGCAGTCATGTGAAATCCAGTAATTTCATCTTCAAAATACTAAAATTGCCATACTATGATAATCCATCAGGTTATTCAGATATTTGTTTGTAGGAAAAAGAATTTAACATATTTTGATCTTTAAAACAATTAAAAGTTAATTGAAATTAATAGAATGAATCAAATAAAATAAAATCCTAGTATAAATTCTGATATCACTTTTGCTTTGGTTTAAATCAGATCTTCTGTGCCAAATATTTTCCTGTGTCTGCAGAAGGACTGAGGGTGCTGTTAAAGGGAGGTTTGCCAATTTTAAGGAATAAAGTCTTGCACTCCAGATGTGCCAAACACTTCCCTTTTCTTCTTACATCTAATTCACTATTCAATAAAAAAAAATGTCTTCCATAAAACTACTCCTAAAACCTTCATACCCTAAATACTTATCTTTGGATGGAATTAATTCTTTTCTTGTAGTTGCTGCTACTCTTTGCACTGACTAGAGTCAAGCCAAATTGCTTAGACAGCTTTTAAATAGCTAAAGCTGGAGCAATTAATCCCACTCAGAACTGAGTAAAAGGTCAAATCCAACTAGTGACTAAGGACAGCAGCAACACAACGACAAATAAATACAATTTAAAAATATATAGGTACAAACATGGAACGCCGCTGTGCACTCTACTTATATAACCCCCAGGCTTCCCCATTTCAGAATTTAAACCCAAAATGGATTGCTGCAGGAAATCTTACTTTTGTAGTTGGACAACAGAGGAAAAGGGCAAGGAGAAGTTTTCAAAGGCAAAACCAGGAGTTAAACAGGTTTTTTTTTTCCTACCAACTTCCAACAAGAGAAGAGCTTCTCACTGGGACTGAGAAAGTCTTGACTGGAGGCATCCAACAGGGTGACTGCAGGGCCCAGTCCCCCACAACACACATGCACAAAAAAAGCAGCAGAGATCAAGGGCATCCTTGTCCTCCTCTGGACAATAGTGAGCAAGTCATTCTTTTCAAATCCCTCTCAAAGGAGTCTGCCAAAGGAAATGTCTGAGACAGAGCGAGCAAATAAACTAGTTCTCCCCTGCTCTACCACAAGGCCTTGTTTACCAGATCATTGCCTTTCATCCCTGTCCACACCCTCCTTTTTTGGTTACTTTTCTCAGCACTATATTGGGAATTTTAATTCCAAACCATGGAAACTCTGAAGATATGTCTGTGTGCATATGTGCAACACTTGTACATCTAGTCCTGTACCAAAAACCCAGCCAATGCTGTGTCATGATTAAGAGTTATCAAAAGGTACAGCTGCTCCAGTGGTTAATAATGCTGATAACCTCAGCCCTACTTTAGTAACTCTGCTGATAAAAATAATTTCCCTGGCTCCAGTGATCCAGTCTACAATTCCTTGCAGGACAACAGCAACTAAGAAACAAAAGTAAAAAACACAGAAGATGCTAAAACAGTTTCAGAGGCCTGAGGAAAACAGAAGTGGCAATCTCGTGTGCCTTTTCACCATCAGATCAATCAAACTCGGTAAAAAATCCAGTTACAGAAACATGACTCTTACATTATGTTTTTGGGATATAAACCTTCCCACAGAAGCAGCTGAATTAAGTCCAGAACAGATGATGATGATGATGATGATGATGATATTATTATTANTTATTATTATTATTATTATTATTATTATTATTATTATTATTATTATTATTATTATTATTTTGGTTAATACTATGTTTTTCTACTGCCTGTAAGAAACAGCAGCTTAGCTGACTATGCCATTGTCAAAGTCAGTGCCATTCCCAGAAAGTGGGGTAGGCACCATGGGATGTCGGATTCAGTGCGCCACCTGGAACAGACGATGCTCGGGGACACTGAGTAAAGGTAAATGCAATAAACAGGAGGCAAAAGACAGTCGAGGGTAAAGAAGTAGGAAGTAGAGCAGGAAACAGAGTAACTACAGGAAATGTTCTGGATACAATATGAAATGTTGATCTTTCTGGTTCTTCTCATGTGTCCAAATAGCTCCGGACCAGCACCCTTTATGGTTTAGATACTATTTAGAGCACAGTGATGAAAGCAGCTGGTGTAAACTCTACTCTAACCTTAAAAAAATGGTTATCACATGTAACCAGCTAAAAAATGTGGCATTTAAAAGAGATGCAGAGTAGGACTGTTAAAGGCAGAGTATAACTAGCCACAGTTTGAGAACTGTTTCATGTTTGTGATCTCACTGGAGATATTAATGCAGTAATGTTAATAAAAGAGTCATTAGGAATTGCCAACTGAAGCACACAGCCATGTGTTCTTCTCTTTCTGCCAAGGCAATTGCAGCTGAAGAAGGTCCTTTCCTGCCACACACACAGTTCCTGGCTGCAGATGGGAAAGCAGCCACGCAGGACCTAATTTATGTGACCTTTTTTGAAGTATTTTACTGATAACATTTTCTAGGGCCTGATCTAGCCCCTAAATAGACAACAGGTAATTACCAAAAGATACTAGAAAATAGAGGCCCTTACATGTGTTTATAAATGCATATTCATAAATCAAAGCATACTCTAAAAATCTTGGTCCTTTAGCAATGGTTTTGAATGAAAAGCCAAGGCTTCCCCAGGTGTCAGCATGCTCATATGTGTTGAATTTGGACTGACATTACTGCATACATATGAACAGACATACTTAAGAGAGTCCTGTTTCTGACTATTTTCTTTACTGCAGGGGAAAAAATTCTTCCCTTAGTGATGCTGGTGTAACACTGAAGTGCCTCAGTGAGCTACAATGGGCACGTACCATTGTTGTTATCAGTACAATGCAGGGAAAATATATCGTGAAATGCTAGAGAATTTATTAGTTCATTTATTGATGTGTTGGCTAGGGGACCCAAGAGTATCGTGAGTGCTTGTAGGGAGTCAACACCTTTCTGTAACAGCATGGTGAACAAGGAAATTCCTGGTTGCTAAATAGCCTACATCTGCAATAGCAGACTAAAACAATCTCTCAAGTATATGTATTCCTTGATCCAAAAAGGAACATTTCACATCCTATGAATCAATTGTCTTCACTCTCCAAACACAAACGACGCTGTCCTACACTCATGTACAGTAGCGTTAATCCAAAATAACGCCACCAAGTCAGTTGAGGTGCTCCAGATTTACACTGGTGTGAGTGAGAGCATTTGGCACCCAGTACCTATGGTTATAGACCCTCAGCTGCTGGAGATCATCACAGTTCTTTCAAGTCAATGCCTCTGAAATTAATGTAGTTATGCTGATTTGCACCAGGTGAGGATCTGCCTTGTGGTTTCTGGCTTTAAATTCTCTTCCTGTCAGCCATCTCATTTCAAAATGGTTTCAATAGACAACTCCTAGCCAGAATTTCCTCTGCTATTTATAGGTTTATTTCAAGAGTTTCTACGATAATCCCCATATTTCCATCTTTATATCAGAGCCTTTTTCAGGATTGTATTACAGCCAAACTATTCACATATCCAGATGACACCACTCCTTCCTTTTCTTTTCCCTTCCCTATTTGGGATGATTATACAGAGGGGAAACATCTCTCACGGTCAGATCTTCAGCTGGCATAAATCAGCATAAAATTGGCATCAGTGATTTACATCATTTAGCAATACAGAAGAAAAGACAAAAAGAGAAAAGAAAAAAACTAGTTTTTACCAATGCAGTTTAAAATTAGTAACAGGTCTTTAATATTGAAAGAATATTAAAATGTAACCCATATGTACACTTTTGATGTGTGTTTTATGGGTTCAGCTAGGCATCATTTACAGCTTGGAATGACAAAGCTTCTTGCTGTTTTGTTCCATAAAATCCTCAGCAATTCTGCCCCTAAATACTCCATACTTATTCAACATACTTCACCTCAAGCGTACTTAAAACACACCACCAAGGGCTTTCACAAACAAAACTTGTTCTGTTGATTTCCCATGTTCTTTTCATCCAGCAAAATGTTAAATTCAACCTGTTGAAGTAGGTCAGGTTTAACAGAATTTAGGCGTGCTATAAAAAGGGCCACAGCGGATCTATAGACCTCAGTTGTCATTGACACTCCAGAAATCTTACAGTAAATAATTTACCATAAAATTTGCCATTGATCCATACAGATTTCTCTTACCTATAATTTTTCTGGTAACTGTGTCAACTTAGAAATACTCTTATTTCTCTTTTTGGAGAGCTAGATTTCCTCTTACGCTACACCCTTGTAAACCGCTCACTTCTGATACTTCACTCAAAGATCTTAATTAATAAAACAATCCAGATCAGAAGAGGACTGGACACAGAGCAGAGAGAGTTGAAAAATAGAATTCCCTGCAGGGACAGACTCTGAGTCTGTAAAACCCTTCTGAGAATCAAAGCAATCTGCATTACAAGCACATTTTACCAGTACAGAAGTGCTTGCAGGAACTGGCACAAGGAACAGTTTCTACAAGTGTATAAGTAAAAACAAAAGAGGTGAAGCTGACTATTGTGATTTCCACTTGTTAGACTAAATGTCTTGATACAGTCTTCTGGGGGAGATCTGATAGCCAGTGGCAGAGACTACATATGTAGGAGAAGCTGTGCATTACTGGGGGCAATATTGAATACAGGCTCTTCAATCCAGCTCACACAGGTTGACAAATAAAAGTCTTTCTCCGTCCATCACCACCCACACACTTTTCTTCCCCAGGGCCAAAAGGGTTGGAGTAACATTAGGCACTCCTAGCCTGGAAATTAGTTGTTACGTTTGTGGGGGTGAGGGGTTGGCAGAAGGGCAGATCTTATTTCAAATAAATGTTTACTCCTTTCATTTCCCTTCACCTTCCACATGAGATAGCAAAAGGATATCAGTATTCAAAGTCGATGTCAAAGATTTAATTTTGTACAGTTCATACTACTTGAAATCAGGTTATTGCTCTACCTTTATGGAGAAGAATCCAAATTGAAAACAGAGAAATTGGAGGAACCGTGTGGACGCCAGACTCACAACTGCGGGCGTTTAAGTGAAAATAGCATGTTTTCACAATCTTACTTTCTTATTCAGCCTAAGCAGTGGTGAGTCAGTACATGCAGAAGTCCAGTGAGGCTGACAAGCAATAGCTGCTAAATTCCTATAGGAAAGGCAACCATCTTTCATCTTTCTGCTACTCCATCACAGGCATGAATTCATTTCATTTGCTGGGATAAAAGTCACTCATTCTGTTGACCTGACTGGAGTTAGACCAGGAATATTTTGGTTATAAATAAGGAATGACTCACAGTATGGTTATTTCAGGGTGTAACTTCTGGCTATGATTGCTTTTTAAAAAATCTCTAAGACTAGTCAATAACAACACTAGATTCAATCTCATTTCAGGTAATGACACACAACACTGTATAAGATGCACATACTTTGTTTACAAGCTGCCACTCCTTAGATACTGTCATGTAGCTAGATCACTAATTTAGCTAATGGGATATTAAAGATCCAATAAGGAAGATGGGCAAGATAGAGGGTAATATTACTGTGCTGGTCTCTGAAGTGTTTCAGTCAAAACAGCTAGCCAGAGAAGAGATCCCCAAGAATCCCTGTGAATTATAATGAATTTATCTTGGTAAGAGTCTAGGCTGGAATTTGTGAAATGTATCTAATTTTGATATAACTTATTATGTCTAAAAACACTGGAGGTAAAATCTTGTTCCTGCTTAAGTTAAACAGACACTGACATCAATGGAGTGAAGACTTCATCTCATGATTAAAACCAGAGGTAAACCAGCAAGCAATTCTGTTAAAATCCCATTCATAAAGTTCAAGAATCAAGTAAAAACTTTCCTTTTTCTTAATCTAGAGCTATTCCTTGGAAATACACATTCAAATGGCTATGACTATGTAGTATAAGAATTCATTTTCTATCACTGTGTGCATAATTCTTAACAAATAATAAATCTAAGTTTTAAGCTGGCTGTTTCTCCCTACTGGTGATAACAAGTGCTCTGTTCCTCTGTTCTGCCACTTATTCTGGCAGAAGGCAACTGCAGATGAAAAGTACATGGCATTCTTTCTGCTCTCTGACTGAATAAGCAGGTAAGCACCTTACCACAAAACCTAAATCTAAATTAGATACTCAGAACTGACCTCTCCATTCATTAAATAAGAAGCCTGAGACAATCAGCCTTTCACTTTTGGTACCACAGGATTTCTGCAGGAGCTTAAGGAAAATTTATCCTGCTATTATTTGCTGAGCAGAAAAAGGGTTGTGGAAAGAACAGCAGCTGAAGGGAATTGTGAAATTTATGCTCCAAATTTTTAAACTCCGTGCCCAAAAGCAGTAACTAGAGTAACTTATTCCTCAACAGATGCTCACAGAGGTAACACTGAATAGGAGTAAGATACATTCAACTGCTTTCACACTCAAAACATTTAGAAGAATATTTGCACCACATATAACAAGTGCACAGTAGAGATCACAGTTCAAGGATGAACACAATCCTGCATGATCAGATTGATCTTTACTATTATCGTCAAACTTAAAAATTTCAGTCCCTGCTCCACAGGTGTACCAGGAATCAGCAGGATGCAGCATAAATCCTCCTTTTTCCTCAACTTTTCACACTTGGTAGATTTATCAGCAATGAGCTCCCAAAACGTGTATTATTTGTTTGGGGTTCTTTTGACTCAGATTAGAGGCTTGGATTTCTGAGAGACTAACAGGTTGCACCCAAGCTAAGGAAATGAGCCCATTAGTTGTGCAACAAGTATTTACACATGTCTGTGAGTATACAGGATTCTCATTAGGCAGGCTTTGAGATAAGCACTGAAATTACTTCTGACTTCAAATTGATCCACATGAATGATTTAGCCAAGATCACGGCATCATGTGCGAATCCTCAGAAAACTCAGCTGCCTGTCCTAGTGACCAGATAATAAGTGTGACCAAATGGGCCCATAATAGCTTCCCTCAAACCTTCTTACCACTTATGTAATTGAGAAATGCACAGAGAATTTGCTAGTTATGTAAATCCAAACTTTATTACCAATGTTCCTGTCAGGGAAAAACACAATTATCCCACAAAAACCACTGAAACATCCAAGGAAAATTATACCAAAAAGCACTTCCATTCTAGCAAAAGATTAAGAATTTCAGATTAAAAGATTGAAATATCTGTGAATATGATCTGAAGAAGCAAAAGTGAAAATAGAAAGAATTCCTGTTATTTTACACTGGCATAGACATTAACACCAGAAGCATGCAGACACTAAGAAAACATAACCCAAATAGGGTTTGGTAGAAATTAATTTAAGGCTTCTGGAATCTTGAAGTAAAAGGTGTTCTTGTACCAGTATGTAAATTGCTATGAAAAACAAAATAAATACAACACCTGAAAAAGTCAGCTTGTCCCCACAAAGTGCCCGGAGGGATGTAAACATAAATAATCCTGGCCTGACTGCTTTGTAAATGAAGAGGTTGAGGGTCTCTTAATTCCCACAAGCAGCAAAACCTGAGGGAGTGAAACAACAGCTCTACCTTGGCCAGAGGAGCAGGCTGGCTCAAACATCACCAGTTTCTACAGACTATTTGTTATTCCTAATTACATTTGGATTTCCCTTGTGAATTTCTTCTGGACAGCTAAAAAAGGTATCTTTGTAAATGTCCAGTGCTTGAACTTAATGTCCAGGGTGTATCAGCCAGTGCTGCAGCTCTCATGACATCATTACTATAACTTGCATAAAAACTGCATTACAAAGCAATTCAAGTATTCCTGCAAAGAAGGAATGGCACGGACATGCTAAGAAAAATAATTTCTAAGTAGGACTGGTCAGGAAATATTTTTTGTTCCAGTGCACTCCTTTCTTTTTCTTTATTCCTTTTTAATTTTCCATGGAAAAGTGACAGCCCACATGTTGAATTATTTTTCGTTTTGGTTTTTTGTTTTTCACCACTGATTTGATGAAAAGCCTTTTTCATTAAAGAAGACATGTCAGCTTTCTTGAAAAAAAAAAATTAAAAATCAACTTGGAAGAAGTATTTTTTAACATAATGCTATCTTGTGATCATTGTAATATCTGATTACAAGTCTAAAGTAATCAAACTACCATGGCATACATCTCAGATAATACAAATGAATACACAAAGTATTTTGTCTTTCACAAATATTAATGCAAATAGTATTCAATCATTCAAATGTGGGTGCAATGTGAGCACAAAAGCAGATTTTTGGCTGCTATCAATCAGTACAATTCCAGTAAAGTTTATGGAGCTACACACATTTAGACTAGATTAAAATCTGCCCTCAAGGTTGAACACAGGCTAATCAAAATATGTGCTTTTTTAAATTCAGTTACCCTGAAGAGAAAAAGTATTTCCTCCCTTTGATCCTATTAGGTAAATGTGGTCCAAAAGAACAGAATATTACATTCTTCAGCAGAAAGTTTCACTGATTAAATAGCACTGGAATCAGAGCTAAAACTCCACTGACTTTGCAGCTCCAAAGTGGCTGTTTTTAACCTTTTAGAGTATCTACTTAGTTGCCACATCAATATGCCCTTTGTTACCTGTACAGAATGTAACCAAAAGAGAAGAAAACAAAATAAACAGAGTACAGGATGAAACAAAAGGCAGTTAAACACTCACTCTTCAGTTCTTGGTGTTACTGGGCTGGTCAGGAAATTAAAGCATTGGTAAGGGAATTAAAGGGGTGAATATACATGGAGAGGGGTCAAGGTTTGAGTGGCTTCCTCTTCCTTGGCACTGGAAAGACAGAACAACCATGTATCACTGATCCAGCTCCAGATGCTGGGTAAGTGGCTGGTAATGGATGGAAACATAAGAGAAAATAACATTTCTAGCAAGAAGCTGGAGAAAATACCACAAAAACATTATTCTTTCGCGTGATCCACAGATGTACTTCATAGAAAAATTTCCAAGTGAAGGAAAATTTCCTCCTTATAGTCCATTTATTTAAAGTACTTGCAATCAAACACAAGATTGAGAAATTTCAGGAAAGGTTAATGTTATAAGTCAACCACAGAAAAATTCACAAATGCACACACATACACCCATAAATAAAACATACTTAATGCCATAAAAAGATGAAAAAATATATCCTTATCTAGGATAAAATTATTCTCATAAATCTATGGGAACAAAGTCAAATCATGAAAATGACTGGAGGAAATATGAAATACATTCATGCCATATCACACACACCTGCCGACCAGAGACCCAGACACCCAAGTTCCCATGTTTTAAACATTTCCTTGGCTCTGACCCCACAGTGGGACTGAGTAGAACAGACAGCTGCCAGCAGGTAAATGAGAGCTACACAACCCAGCATGACACAGCCACCACAGTTCCCTCCTGCTCAGGCAGAAAAAGCCTCTTTCTCAACAGATTCCCTTACAGAATTTAGCTACATCCTAACTTCTGGAGCTGCAATGAGCCTGCCTCCTTTTCCATTCCTTTCCAGTACCAGACACACAGCTGGCTTTGCAGGATGCTTGTATCCTGCAAAGGACCTCGGAGCAGAGCTGGAATCCCAAGGGAGTAGGTGATAAACAGGTTGCAACATGGGGCTCTGGGACCTGCAGAAAGCAAATCCAACTATCTCACACTGGTTCCCAGTTTACTATTTGACACCCCAATGTCATTCCCCTTGAGCCTTCCAGAACAACTTCCATTCTGGACTTCCTTCTTTTACTTTGAATTCATCATGGGTTCATACCTCACACCTCACCAAATTTCCCTTTTCTTTTTACACTCTCTTTTTCCATTCTCTCCCTTGGGAAGACCAGGAGCAAGTCCTCCTTTCTCTCCATCCCATCAGGTTCATATAGCCCATCCAAAAGAGGAGATGACATGCTGCCCACATGTCTAACACAGGAGCTTTGTGTAGCTGCCCTACAGCTGCCCGCTATCCAAGCAGCAAGATTTATATGAAATATACTGAAAATATGCTGATATATACTGAAATAACATCCAGAGGATACTTTGGGATATAACATCAAATAAGAAAACTCTGTCTCTATTAACATAAACTAATATACCCCATCTTTAGAACTTGTCCATTTCTTTAGTAATAGTGTCCCACTACGCCTTCTCCTTGTTTCTGCAGACCAGCAGCAAATGCTTGTACTGTAAACCACAGTGGAAAAGCTCTTCCTGGACATCACAGATCCCAGTGGAGACATCAACAGCAAAAGACTGATTTATCATTAGGTCATATTTGGTCAGAGAGAGGGTTAGTTTTAAAAGGAGAAGAAAAGACCACTTGGACAGGAACCACTAGTATAGGTGGTTCAAATCTTTGTACTGCTACAGTTGACCAAAACATGCTTCAGAAAAGTAACTTAATCACCCCCCATCTCACTCACCCTGCTGTTACATGGAGATAACAATCCGTTCCATATCTGATCTTGATGGATAATTCTAAATGCTGCTATAATAAAGCAGAAAAATTGGGAAAAGTCTTCAGACAGCCCGTTGTGAGTATCTTGACTCGTGTCTATATTATAACCTATTTTCCCCTATGAGAAGTCTTGCCACTCTGGCACACCTTGTCTTCAAAACACAAACCTGAAAAGTCATTTAGATATGAACTTCCAGACTGCAACAGTTATTGCTTATTTAAAGAGGGTCCTTACTGCAGCTTCCTGTGATGTATATTCCCAAACAAGCTCCACTGAAAATTCTCATTGCTAGCAGCAATATGGAATTCTGTTACATGAAGTTTTACTAGCTATAAAAATTTAGCTGAATAAACACAGATATCTCTATAACCAGAAACCTTTTTTTTCTTCCCTGCTTGCTCTGGTTTTCTACGTAAAAACAATTATAAACTAGAAGTCTCAGTGATGATTTTACTGATCAGCTGGAGAAATTTAGATAAATTTGGCTTTTCATGGACTGCAGCTGTTGTTCTTTTTCAGTGCCTTAGTGCAATTAATCATTCCAATGTGCTGGCTTAGGAATGCTACTCCAGTTTTCCTCTACCTTCTATCATTAATCCTAACAGTATGAATCCAATTGCAAACGTTTGTTTCTTCTATAGAATCCCACTTTTCTCCCCTCTGGTGGCTGCAGTGGTAGGGAGTTCTGATATGGAATCAGCTGCCATCTCTCTGCAGCCATCACATGCTTTCTGCAACAAACTGAAGATTTTCCCAGTCTTGGCCAAAAGGTTTCTGGGATGAACAGTGCCAAGGCAGGGCATCCAACTCACAGCAGACACGTTGGCTACATGTTGTGAATGACCCACAATATAAGGGAAAGACAGCAAATCCAAACCTGGCAATAAAAGTCATCCTCCCTCCCAACCCACACTCCCCCCCAAAAATCAGCAAAACCCAAGCAAAAAAGACAGTAAAATTTTAAAGCTCAATTAGAAAAGACTGGCTTGAGAGTCAAAAGCTAGCAAATGAAACAGAGTTTTAATGAACTTGTTCATAATTGAGGGTATTAAGGAGGAAAAATATCTGGTGAAATGGCACTGCCTGATCCAAATTCAGCAATAATTCATTATTAAAGATGATATCTAATGACCATCTAGACAAACCTATAAGGAATAAAAGCAGAGGCCCAACTCCTCCAAGAGAGTTTCTGTTACTATTTTATTTCCTGTTACGTGATTCATTATGTGGGTCACTATGGGTCATCTCATGGTTTCGTATCCATTTGAGAATTTCAGTTATTCTCAGTATTGCATTTCTTGATGTGGAGGAAGTGGGTTTTATTTTCTTTTCTGCAAAACCTGATAGTTGCAGCCAGTTGTTTACAAAATCTTCGCAGATTTCTGTGTAATCACAAGCCAAATATTTGTGGCTTTTCTAAAACACAAGTCTAATATCCCCCAACCTGTAATCCCCATACATTAGCTAGAATTTTTATCTTCTCTAAGCAAAATTTGGGTCTTTATTGAGCACAGGAATATCTTGAAGACTGTGCTTTTAGCCTGCAAGTCCTTCCAAGTTGCCCCATGAGAGGGAGAACAAGCCTTAAATGATTTTTCAAGTTTCAAAATTCAGATTTAGATTTGGACTTTGAAAGAACTTCATGTAGGTTTAAAAATAGCTTAAAAACTTTTTTGACTCATGTGGTGGTTTCGGTTCGAAAACTGGGCAGAAACACCAATGAAGTGTAGTGGTTTTGGTTCACCAATCCGAGTTTCCCAGCCAACACACAAATTAATGTAGTGGGTCTAGTGCTGGCCAAACGCCAGTGCACCCACTAGAATTATTTATTCATTTTCTGCTGCCAGATAAGGGTTAGGAGGAGAGCAAATCAGGCTCAAAACTTTAAAAGGTATATAGAAAACTTTATTAACAGAACTAAAAGAAAAATTATAAGAAATCAGAATAAGCCTTCAGAACACTTCTCCCCCCACTTCCTCTTTTCTTTCCCACTGACAGCATAAGAGACAAAACCTGGGACTTTCAGTCAGTTTACCACCTCTAAAAGAGTCTTTCTTCAGTTCTGTTAGGGAGAGGAGTCTCTCTTGCCATGCCATGGAGACTTCTCCACAAAAAACAGTTCTCTCGTGGCTTTAATGTCACAGTGAATCAGCCACCTGGGAAAGGAAAATCTGCCACCATGTGAAAGGCCCTTCCCTCGACTTACAACTTTCCCCACAACTGTTTTCGAGGGCTCAGTCTTTAGCTAATGGAGTACACTTTTAAGGATGAACTGTTCAAAAGCAAAGGTTCTCTTCATCTATCACTGAAATCATCATCTCTGGGAACACATATTCTTCTTCTTGCCTGGGGGCAAAGGGTCTTCATCACTTTTCTCTCTCTCTGTTCAAACTTTTCATGGGATCACAGCTATTTCAACATCTTCAGCACAGGTGCCTTTGCTCATGTCTATGGTTTGAATTCTCCATCCCCCCATGCTTTTCATGAATTACAGGGGATAATTTTAGTATATCATAGTATATCACCATGGCTTTACATAAGAATTTCAGCCCAAGACTAAGGCATTCCCTCATTCTCCTCGCATCTGGGGTTTGCCTCCTTCTGCACTGACCTTAGTGTCTCCATGTTGTTTTCTTTACGTGTCTTCACCCTTTCCTTTTCCTCTCACTCAAGAGAGGACTGATGTCTGCAAGTTTCATCTGTGCACTGGAAGAGTTAATATCTCACCCGGGCCTGCGGATGGTTACGTGATCTCTGCCGGGCAGAGGCCGGAGCTGTTTACAGTGGAGGATTTTTTGGCAGCCACGCTGGGAGGGGAGGGTCTGTGGCAGGATCTCAGAGGGCTGGGCCAGAATGGCAGCAGCCGCCCTGGCCTTGTGGCCATCCTCTGGCCCCTGCAGCGCTCAACTCCAGGCTGCTCTCCATGCGGGCCGCAGAGCGTCTCTGTTCTCAGCCGCATGATTTTCCGCAGTGCCAGCAGAATGGCTTGGCGGCTCACGGCCAGAGCAGGGCCCGGCTCGGCTGCACTCGAAGCTGAGCAGAGCTGGCCTGGCCCACCGGCCGTGGTTGGAACTCAGTGGCGGCAGAATCTCAGCCGAGCAGCAAAGTGAGCCCGGCCCAGCCAGCGCTGCGGAGGAGCAGGGCCCGCCCAGCCCCACCAGGCTGCATGGGCCGCACAGCAGAGCAGGGCCTGGCCTGGCCAGCATCCAGTTACCTGTTCAAAGGCCGGAAGCCAGGGAGAGCTTCCGGGAGTTTGTTCATTTTCACATGTGTCTTCACAGAGGCACATTCAGCTTTCTTAAGTGGTTTAACATCATGTCAGTACTCAAACCTAGCCAGCTGATTGGTTCTGTTGTATCCGGAGGAAGCTGTTAGCAGTCCTCACAGAGAATCACTTCTGTAACTGATGGATTTTCTCTTAAACTAAAAGCCGTGTTAAACCACGATAACTCATTATCTTAACAAACTCACACACTAATTCGCAAGAAGAAATACAGACAAAAAAGGCTGTTCTAAGGTGTTACTGGCCCAGGAAAATACAGAAGGAAAGGGAAATTTCATTGGAAAGTCCGAAGTTTTTTGAGCAGTTGTGAAAGCAGAAATTCAGATAGTTTGGATCAGATTCAGATAAAAATTAATTAGGTGAGCTGGAGCACAGGAAAGAAAACTCTCTTAGCACAAGGGGGTGATATGAAGGAAGTTCCCCAGCATTAACAGAGCCCAGCATGGGAAGTCCATGTTTCTATCTATTCAATCCAGCTGAAACTGAGCAGCAGGTGTGTGAACTTTTGAGTGCTCAACATGGAGCACTGAAGTTTTTCAGGGTTCTCCTTCACCTTCCTTCTGCCTTTGATGATCTTTGTAAGTTCCTTACAACTCAGGATATTCTGTCATTTTAAAATTCCAGGAAGCCTAGATGCAATATAGTTTTAAATATTTAACTCCACATATTCTCATGGATTTCACTTTTAGACTAGTGCTGCAATTAGCATCAGCTACTTTATTCTTCAAATAATAAAAAATAAAAAAATAAATAACTGTGAGCAACAGAATGTGTGAAATCTGGTTTTCTCTGGGTTTGTTTATCATGGTCAGGTTCCCTTTTGTTTTGAAATATGTATGCTCTGATAAAAGTTCCTTCCAGTCTGGGGTATTATAAAAGGTTCTTTCATGTGGAGCCTCTGGGATTTCACACAGAGTGAGCTCAAACCACAACTTTTTCCCGAGTGGAGACACATATTAGGTCTCTCTCCTCTAACTTGCAGCCAATTTTTTACAAGACATGTTGGAATAATGTAACTTCAAGACTTCTTTTTGCCACATTTAACTGAAATTGCCTACTAGGCTTTTAATTGGAGGACAGGAAGAGGTACATGTTCTGAGACAGTTAGTCTTGCATCTTCAAGTCCAAGACTTCAAGGACCAAGCTGTACTCAGAGGCTGGCACATTTCAGAATGCCTTTCTTGAAGGGACACTGAGCAAGACAAACTGGTTGTGGATCAGAGACCATGGCTTCACCCACTGCACTCCACTAACACTGAGACAGGCCCTGGGGAAAGCATGAATCCTGTGAAAACAGTCCAGAGTAAACTGTGTCTGCTCAGTCCTCCATCAACTGAAATATCTCACTCCCACCACAAAGACTGCAGCAAGTGCACACACAAAGGGTCACGGCCCAGCTCACAGCTGGCAAGCTAATGCTTTCTACTTGTGCTCAAAAGCCAGCCTTCCCTTTGAAACAAAGGCTGCAGCTTCACAGAAAAACTGAAATCCATCAATGGGACTTCTGCCCAGGCAAGGATTGCAGGCTTGGTCTGTGCCCTGTAGGTGAGTGATCCTACACCAACTCCCTTCCAGCATTCCTGTTTTCAAGGCACATGAGTATGACATGTGAAAAGAAACCCTTGCAGCTGCTTTCTTCGTGTCTCCACTGCAGCTGCAGGGAGTGGCTTTTCAGCTCTGTGTTGCTCTAAAAGCACTTCATAAGGAGGCCAAAAGCAACTACATGAACTTTTGTTCATTTAAAATGTTCTCAGTGCCATTATTCAATCACCAGCTGAGGAGGTGCACAGACTGTCAGTTAGACTGTGCCTTCTAAGCCTAGTCTTCAGTCTAAGTAGACACGTGCTCTTATCCTAAATTCCATATGCTATTTTTCTTTTTAATTAGTGCGAAATATTGCTAACCCTTGTTATTTAAAAACCTGTACCTACAGGTTGGGGTTAAGTTAGACAATTGTTACGTGTACAAAGGAAAGGACTGATCACTGCATGCAAGAATTCAGCAAAAGAGAAAAGCTTTAACAGTAGGATTATATGTAATTTACACATTGTTTGAGACCTTGTTTATGTCACCACTGATATAAAGGGCCAAAACATACGTAAATACCAATAGGAATAGGAATCAGTGGCATGAAGTTCTCCCAGACAGATTCTTAAATGATGGGTGGTGTCACTGGGACATTCTGGGGATAATGATTTCTCCACATCCTGGTGTTAGCCTATGTATCCTCAGAATACAGAAAATCCAACTACCAAACAGCAGTAGACTTTTGCAGGAATGGAGATTATGCTCAACTTTAATTCTGAACTTACTTTTTGGTTTCAGAACTCACTCAAAACATTAATTAAGAATAAAATACTGAGGGAGACAGCAGATGGAATCTCAGCCTCAATCAGCACTGAAGCCAATACTAACCAAGGATCTTCACAACATTGCCAAAACAAACCTTTCTGTGGCCAGAGAAGAAAGTGATCAAGCATATTTGATACGTGTGATAACCTCCCCAAACAACAGCACAAAAATGCATTGCTAAGAGTATTTTTATTCACAGATGCAGGATAATTGAAATATGCAACCTCTGTTCAGCAGTGACTGGGAGGTGTTCATTCAAAGGACTGACTAAAACTAGATAAATGCAGTAAGTTGCGATGTTTTCTTCACTAGGGCCATTCCTTGTGTTACCAACAGCCTGAGTTTGTTCTTCCTGTCTAAACTAGTTCTGACCATCCAGTCAGGGTGCAGAGTAAGTACTGCATGAGCTAGACAAATCCAAACACAGGTCAGAAAAAGCTACTCATCAGAGTAGAAATATTTTGAATACAGCTCAGGATTTATGTCCTTAAGTTGTTAGATGAGTGTTTGTAAACAAGGAACACACTTGCAATTGTCAGGACCAGCTTAGAAATAGGAAGGGATTATTAAATCAAATAATGTACTAGAAAAAAATAAATTGATTGAGCAGCTCTGATAATGACAAAGATGACCTTTGCCCCTTCTCAGGTGGGTTTGATTTTTAAACCCTGAATAAAGGCTACTTCAGTTTTAGCAGCTAGGAAGGAGAAGCACAAAATCTGGAAACTTAAAATAATTCTTTGTTTCTGACTTGCTCCTTATTTCTAGAAAGACAGTAGACCTGTGCACATGTAACCAGCTACATAGCCAATGGAGCAATGATTATCCACCTGGCACAGGGACAGGGGTGAGATTTATTTTGTTAGCATATGGAGATTGCTATGGGGAGAACTTGACTTGGTTAGCATGAATGAAAATCAGTGCAGCTCACTGTATTAAAAAAAAACCTTTCAGTTGCTAAATTACTGAATAGAATAAATAGTTCAATGATGCTTTAGATGTCTCTGCCAACAACAGTGCAGCGTGATTCTTATCATCAACTTGTCTTCATCATGCAGAATCTCCTTCTGTAAACAAAGGCAGGAAGGAGAATGCAGAAGCTATTAGGAAAAGTAGTTTACTGCTTTCTTGGTCATGATAAGGTGCCTGGAAAACACATTTTGTCTATTCCAAACCCTGTTAGGGTTAATGCATTGTTTGCTCCCCAAAGAAGAGATGTGAATATACCTCAGCCAACACAATGCTTGTGAGATGTTCATTTGAGCATCCTCCATTCAAGACCTGTTGAAGTTCCTTGCTCACTCTGGTCATATAGGTAGACCACAAGTAGATTCTGAATGAACAACTTAATTTTGGGGTTCATGTTTAATTTTAATTTCTGACAGAAAGGACAGCAAATAAAGTCAGGTAGTAAAACTGTTTTTTATGTGAGAAAACAGCTATTTTTTTGTGAGAACAGTGGACCTCTACCTACTAAGTACAACAGAAAATATCCAAAAACAGTGAGGAGCAAAGGGCACAACACTGTGACTAGCTCTAATGCTCCTCTAGGGACTGACTAAACATGTAGCAGTAGTTCTACTGGGAAACATGGACATAAAGCACACAGTTATGTATTTTATATTTCTGAGGGCTCTAAAAGATAGTAATGCACACAAATTAGATCCTTTCCTCTTTCTTTAGATTTAAAAAAAACCAAACAACAAACCTACCCCATTTCTATTGTAAGCCATCATGTTTCTCTTTCTTGTTCATTGTCCCTTTACAAAAGCACATAGAATACACAGGTCTGGCAGTGGGTTGCAAAGCCTTCTGAATCAAGACTCTAGTTTAAAAATCTCCTTTCCACCAAAGCTCATATTTAGCAAGATGACATCAAGCAGAAGGAGATGGGCCACATCTGAGCAACACTCAAGGTTAAATGCATATACTTCAGAAGCCTACGCCCAAAGGAAGGAAAAAAAGAAAACACAGAAAAGAAAACAGACAGGACCTCATGAGAGCTCAGAAGTAAACAGAAAGGAGGTGAGGGTTTACAGATACTTTTGTGCAGTGTAGGTTGGCACTGCAAAGCCATGTCCTGTATCAGCACCGTCTGCCTTGATTTAAAAGCAGGCAATGTTCACGTTGCCAGAGCAGAAAACGTTCTTTTTCATGGGAAAAGTGATTGTTGATGCTGGCAATTGACTGAGGCTTACAGCCAAGGGTTTAACATGGCAGCATTCTTTTGCCTTAAGTGGATTCTTGGACCCCTACTCTGTTGCAAAAGAGGTCCGTGTGGAATATGTGTTCTCCAGCCTAAAAATTGATCTCTCCTCCCTCCTCTATCACAGATTGTACTACAGACTCTTGCTTAGCTGGTCTACTAGCTGGGCTACAGCTTAGGCCCCTATCAGAATTTGATCACCTGAAATGAAAGTGTTAACACATACTTGGAAGCAAGGCTTGTATTTTGTTATCTTTTTGCAAAGTGAATTCTTAGTTATGAACTGGATGTATTACAGAGAAGGAAAAGGCCACTTGGCCTAATAAAACCCCCCCTCTGGGGTTAGCTGGAGACCACCTCCTTCAATCCCCCGCTTTCTGTAGATATAAAATATGTCTCCTTTTCTCCTGAACTCATTTATAGAAGCTTGACTTAAGGACCTAACTTGGCAACATGTTCCAGATGTCTGTTATTCTAGGAGCATGCAGGCAATGGGCCAAACACAGAGCTTGTGTGATGGGCACAATCCTCCTGCCTGCTAAAGGAGTTGTACCCCTTTTGCCTGGCTTTAATTTGCTCCAGCTTGCCCATGGTTACAGAAGAGGGCTGGGGATGAGGAAAGCTGAGTTGCATTCCCAGCTCTGCCAGAGATTTGTCACAAGACCTAAGGGAAAACAACCTCTTGGCTTTGTTCTGCCTCAGTTTACAAAAGCTCTAAGCTACTCATCTTCTCCAAGAGAGCTCTGTGAAGCTGAATTAATGATGACAACAACTAAGCCCTCCAGAAGACAGGCAAGAAATACCAAGCATACTGTAAGCAAAGGGGAAGTTTAAAAATCAGGGCAGCCACATAAAAATCTCTGCCTTGAAGAGACTTATTAGAAAGGGAAGATATTTAAAATCAGATTAAGTTCTGGACCAAATTCTGCAGACTCAGCTTTTACAAGCACAGACTGTTTCAGTGAAATCCAGGAGAATACCAGCACGTATAAGAATATGCCTATGCATGAAGGTGCTTACAGGGGCTGGCTCTGCATGACTGCTCCTGACTACCTAGAGTGCAATTACAGAAATCAAATTGGTAGAATCAGATCCTGAGAAGAAAACTCGGTAGTGGTGTGTTTACTAGTAGCTTTTTCGTCCTCTGATTAATGCAGATAGCAGAGCAGCTAGAAACTCTACTGCCAGGAATTTCAGAATCTGACAGGACTGATCATTTCCTCCAGCTTATCAATTCAGATGACACTCTCTTAAAAAGGATTTCATGCAGAAAAGTGAGACTGGTTTGACACTGCAGTTATACCAGAGCCTGCTCCTTTTTTACCCATAGTATGAGACCTCTCAGATATGCCCACCAAGAGAGGAGCAACTGTGCCAAGCAATTCCCCTCCTAGTGACCCCACTGTTAGACAGTCCTGTGGCCACCTTTGACAGAGCCACCAATGACACGTGCCCTTACCTTGAAACACATAAAATCACCACTATGGCTAAACATCGGGGTCAGGCCCCAACTCTCATACTTCAGAGATGGTTAAAAGCATGGGAAAAAATGCTGAGGAGTTTTGCCCAGCTAAAAATTTGCTTTTTAGCCCCCCAAATAAGGGAAAGAATGCTTGCCCATGTCCAGCACTGGTCTGCTTTGCACACTGTCTCCCCTTGCAGGGGGACCACATCCATCATTCCTGCTTGCTTTGGCAGCACCCTGCCTCAGGTGCTGGGATTTCTCTTGTCTAACTCACAGCACTGGCGAGTAGTAAAATGGTGTTTGGACAACACCATCCCGCTCACTGTCACATTCATTCACAGTGTGGGGAAGTCAAACCCATTGTGAACAGGCTAAAAGTCACTTCAACTGTCAGCAGGAGGATTTACACAACTTGTTTCTTACGCTCAAATAGTGACTGCAGGGTAAAAACAGCTGTTCAGCCAGTAGCAGCATTAGCTCTTTTCAAACAGAGCGAGATGGGGGAAAGGAGGGGTTAAAGAAAAATAAGTCCTATAAAGCATTTCTTATAGGTGAAGCCAAATAGATATTTACTGTAAATCCAAGAGACCAGCTTCCCTATTTTTTTTCTTGCACTCCCCCCCTACTAGAACTCCATCCCCACAGGTGGCAGATACTGGACCCTGCACACCTCCAGCAGCTGCAGCAGCCCACCACTGGCGGTCTCAGACTGCCCTCTACAGTCTACTCAACCATCCAGCTATGCAGCTGATATTCAAGCTAAACACCTGCCAAATCTGTCAGAACTTGTGACATATTAAAGATACCAGAGTGTCACATATCAGGAAGATAAGCCAGTAATACTGAGCCATCCACTCAGTGAAACGAATGGCTCAGAGAGGGTCTCTCCACTAGGACTTCTCCAGTACAAGAGATGATCTTGCCATCATTATTCATTGACATTTCTTCCACTGACAGATTCCTCCTTCATCCTTAGAAAAGCTGGGGGAAAGAGCGTAGATCACAGCTGACCTTGGCAAAGAAAAATGCCCTGAGAAGAAATAAGTCACCTCCTCACCATTCACTCCCACACCTGCACCCCTCCGAGATGTCTTTTCCCTACTTGCCTTGGACACAAGCACAGCTCATATTTTTCAAGCAAGTGTTTCTTCTGTCCTAATTACACACCCAGATACCTTCAGGATAAACTTGGTGTTTAAGAGATGGCAAATGTTTGCCTTGACCTTTAACATAGATGGCTTTGAAAAGATATTACTGTGTCCCCTGATATTCCCTCCCCATGCTTGCTTTCTGCAGTATCAGGTTATTGCTAGGTAGCACAGAGGGATGGTGGCAGATAAGAGAGGAAAGACGCCTGATGATTTTTCGTTTTTAAGAAGGGGAAAAGACCACATATCCTGCAACACAGATTTATTGCAGGCAGCAAAATATCCCCCAACTGGTACTCATGGAAATTTAGTGACGAGAAAATCCTGTAAAACCAAGCCCAGATACCACAGACCATAAGCAAAAGAAGAAAAAAAGCTCACACGTGTGTGTGCATTTATGTGTGTATAAATATACACACCATGTCTTCATTAAACTCAGATAAAGTTTGTACACCTTCCCCATCATGGTTGGCAAGAGCTCGTGTCCCAGAAGAATGAATTTAATCTCATTTCAGACTCAATAATATAGTGCCAGATGTTCTTGGAAATCTATTTTGCCCCTGTACATTGTGCAATTAACCTTTCAGTTTCCCAGAGATCAAATTAGAGCTGTGGAAATGCTTCCAAAGCCCTCTCTTAACGAGAGAAGCATGGGGTGTTTGAACCAACTACTGAGCCATTTTCCTAGCCCTCTGCTCCTTTGGACATGCCAGGAAGGATGTCAGGTCAGCTAGAGATGCCATTGTTTCACTTGCACAGAGAAAAATATAAATAGTCCAGGCAAAAAGTATTTTATCAAGTTTCTGAGCTCAGAGCTTGATAATAAGAAACACAACTTAGAGGATTACATTTCCTTTGATTACAGAAATTTCCTTCAAATTGTGGACATATTTTTCCAGAAATAGAAAACACAGCATTTCACCCAGAGACAAAGGTAAGCCCCTAGCAAAAAAATTGACAACTGATCCAAAAACCAGATTTCTCTGTCTGCACAAATCTCTGCTGATACCATGTCACAGAGACATGACAGTGTGGGACTGGTCCTAAGACCTGGATGCCTAAGCTGGGACAAGTCATTTGTCACATCTATGGGCCCATCCCATGGGCAGAGATGCAGCTTCTTACCTGTCCAGCTATCTCAGTATCCATTCAGAGTCTGAATGGACTTTGGGCTAGCTGAATTTTTGATTCAGCTTAGATTGAAGCTTTGGTTTCTGTTTTACCCAGGCCCTTTTCAGCTCTAGATTCACTTAGGTGCTTTTGCATCCTTTTTAAGCATGAAATTGCAAGGAAACTGCTAGAAATGATAAATGTAAATGGGTTCAAAATTAAGTTAAACAGTTTTTCCTACAGTGCCCAGAAGCAAACATTGAACCTAAGACAGGAGAGATTTAAAAGACCCCTAACAAGTACTTCTTAGGCAACCCAACACATTAAATCACTCCATCATCTCCTTAATTCCATCCTCTGGCATTTGCAGCCAGCCACAGGAAAAGCTAGAAAGCAAACAGAAAAGTAGCAGTAGCTCAAGAGCACATAAAAGGTTGCTAGATCTCAGGGTTTTATTTACTCGCAGGTACTGGCAGGATGTTATCCCTGTGTCTTGAGACAAGGAAAAGTGTCTGTTCGTTTTAGCAAGTATCTGTTGGTACTGAAATATTGACATAGGCAGAACCTATTTAAATTAAAAACTTTCATTGTAGGACACATCAATAGAATATGATCTGTGCATTAAGCATAAAGAGAGAACCTTAAATCTAGCTCAAATCAAAAGCAAACTAGATAAAATAAAAGAGTTTGAGTAGGAGAAAACTTTAACTTTTCAATTGCAAGATGGCTTTCAGGCATGTGTGCTCCTGTTTATTTATGAAGCTGCTACTATTGTTTTAATGTAAACAGGATGCAAAGTCCACAGGCTGCTAGAAGGGGCCAGTTGAAATTATTTGAAAGCAAGCTCCTTAGAAAAGTGCTGTTCTATTCATGGAAGCCGTTCCTGCATCATGACTGAAGTGCTATTGAAAAAATAAACAAATGCTTTTATTACAAGATGATAAAAGAGTTTGAATAGAAAAGCTGGCCAGATATGAAAACAAACATTCACATATAAGGGCTTTTGATACACATGATTTACTCTGATGACAACAGGCCACGCTGAGAAGTGCTGAAAGTTTATTAATATTATACAAAAGACTTTTGTTTATCATTTGCTGGCCTGCATGGGAGTTGCAACAAGCAAGTAGCAATATGGCTGGTGTCCTGTCTTTAGAGCTGCATAACGAGGCAAGATTTAGAAAATACTGCTGGAGTGAACCATTGAAATAAATCTCTCTTTCAAAGTCAAAGGAATAATGCTGCTAATGATACAAACACAGCTCAGAGGTTTGACACTTTGAAGGTTCAGCTCATCAGCACCTAAGAGAGTCAATTTTAATTTCAGTCCCAGAGGAAACATTGCATTTCCCAGTTCAGAGCCCAGCTGTATTGATTTACTGCCAAATACACCTTTTCTACCCCTCATGCTCCTGTGGCAGAATTTAGTATCAAGTGATTCTTATTTGAGAACTCAGAGGGCTCAGTTTTAACTGAATGAAAATGGAGCCACTGCAGGGAGGACATAACATGAGCTTCTCGTGTCCAAACTGGAAACAGGATGTCCATGCCTGCCCCACATATATCCCAGCCTGAGGATGTCATGGGCTAAAATCCCAAGTGGGTACAAGAAACAATGGTACCTTCATGGATGCCCTCTAGCTCTGGCCTTAGGCTTGTGTTTATCCATTTTCTATAAATACAGTTTGCAGGAAGAGATAACAATTATGTTTCTATTTGGTCCAAAATAAACCGCACAACAATAATGTCAAGAATCAAGAGCTTTAGTTTGCATTTTGATTGCTGAAAAAATACTATTAATCATACTCTACAGACTCTTCAGTTCCTATGGGAGAATGACACAGCCTAGACACTGCAGTGCTCACTGCAAAACTCAAAGCCACTTGAAATTAATCTCCTTTTATATTTGATAAAGCACTCAGTAGGAATAGGAAGCCTTCTGTCAGCTAGAGCATTGGTGGTAAAGTACAGCTTTACTTCCCTGCACCTTTCCCAGATGGAGAGTATTCAACCAAGCACTGGAAATCTTCAGACTGGTACCCACACTGCTTATGGTCAGAGAAGCAGGAAGGATCTTCACAGCCCCTCTTTTTTGTCTGTTAAAGAGGATCCCTAGTTTAGGGCTTTTGGAGCACTTTCCTGAGCTGAAGGTCTCACAATGTTTAGTCACAGAGTATTAGTCACAGCAACAATTTAGTGAAAAATTATTTCTTTTCCTGACAGAAGAAGTTGTGTGCAAGGCTTTAAAGGGAGGGGGGGAAAAAAATTTAGCAAATAAAAACGATCTTCAAAAAGTCACTGTTTTCACTAAAAGCTTTGTGTTCCATTTTTTTCAGCAAATCTTCAAAAAGTCTGCCTAATACAAAACATCAGTTCTCTTGGCCAGACTTCTGGCAGGTTTGTCACCTAATTCTACCACAGGCATCAGCAGGACCACCACCTCCCAGATAAAGCACTGGAACCCTGCATAGGCACCTGCCTGAGGCCACACTACCAGCCAGTACCATCCAAGGCATCATTCAGGAGTTGGATCCACATCTCAGGAGCAGCCAAGATGCCTACAATGTGAAAACTAAGCAGTTCTTGTTCAAATAAGAGCAGAGACATGGCAAAACACTCGCAGGCTCTCACAAAGAATTTCTGTTCACAGCCCATAAAATTATGCTGATCTGTGACTAATTGGAGATTCTTTTGCTAAATGTGATAAATATATCAACTTTTAAGAATATTACAACCATTTAAAAAGGAGAGGAAGAGAACAAATAATTGAAAAATAAGGAAAACAGCCATATTCTGTGCAAGATGTGAAATAATGCTGTGTCTCTGGCCACTGCTACATCCTGTCATGCAAGAGGCCAAAGTGGCTCATGAAGGGGGTCTCCTACCCAAAACTGCCCTGTCAAGGAAGCCAGGTGTCTGTATGTTTTCCAGTTGGCACAGAATGTTGTAATAAGGTGAGCGGGAGAGATTCAGACCGTGCCATGAAGGTGGTGGGGCTAATTAACTGAAGATGCAGAGCTATGAATAATATGGGAATGATTCTTCAGAAACGCCATGACACTAAGATTGGGTAGATTGTTCAAGAGAGCTGAGATACTTTCAATAAGGGCTGGACCCAAAATTTGCTGATATTTAACAGGAAGATTTCTACTGCTTCTGGTGAACACCAGGTCAGCTAAAGGAAAGTGTTCATTAGTAAATAAAATGCAGGCAAGTTTAATTACAAGATTTCCCCATCTGCTTGAGAAATACATATTTGTACAAGGATCCAAGACACCTGACTGACTCCTCCTATGCTAGGATTGTCTCAGCATATTATGGTGGTTTTCAAAGCTATTTAAAAAAATTGAACAAATACTGTCAAGTTGATAGACTCCTTGAACTAAGAAATTAGTTCTTTTGAGAAATCACAGCCTGAACAGGTCAGATCCAGCACTGGCAGTGTATACAATGGAGATATATTTGCAGATACATTCACAGTACAACAGGAAAGCCCCATGATCTTTCTCATTACACAGGAAATTATTAAAATGTGGAACAAATTAGTTCTATGTAAATTATGTAAAACCTTAAAGAATAGTCAAGAGGAAAAAAAAGGATGAAAAAGAACACCCATTTACACAGGCTTCAGTCCTGGGGCCGCTGAAGTAACGTTGAGTTTTATCCCTCTGAAAGGGATGGGGCCATCCAGTGCAGCAGATATTGTTGGTAGTATAGTTCTAAAGCATTGCTGCTAAATTCACCAAGATCAAGCTTCTAGACCTATGCATCTTAGAGCTGCTATCTGTCCTTAATTAACAATTAAGAACTGCAGTTAACAATTTCATTCCATGAATTACACCTCCTTTTTATCTGTCCACAGATGGATTACACATTGAGGCATCACTCAACATTACAATTATTTATATCCTGGTAATTCAAACAGTTTCCATCAAGATCCCTGACTGCAGCTGGTTAGTAGTACATCTCTGTAAGTGTTTGACATTGGAAGTCTGACCAATTTTGACTGGATGCAAGTACTCAGATTAAAGATCTGAAGTTTTCTCCCTTTGACCAACTTTTGATATTCATTTAGATTTGCTCTTTCTGGGAATATTTGGCCAAATTAATCTCCTGGTAGGAACAATCATCTGAATGATTATAAAAGGGACATAAACTAATGTAATTTGAGAATTCAGACAAGTATTTGTAGATTTTTTGTCTGATTTTGTGATATTCCTAAGAATGTTACTATTTGTCCTTGTTTGATTATGAAGTTCTGCAACCTCAGAGCAAAAGGAAATAGGGAACAAAATATTTGCATCAACTACATTCAATAAACTATTGACTCAACTGGTATTTTACCAACTTTCTGTTGACATTTGTGTCTTTGTTTTTTGCAATGTCATCTGAAAATAAACTGTAACTTCATAAAGAATAAACAAAAGTACAATCTGCTCTTGGTTATCCACAGATGAAGTCTCCAGGCAGGGGCCATGAGAGCAGAGATGCTGTAGGTTGTTCCTCAGGAGCTGAAATCAGTTTGGAAGCACTCTTTGTGCTCACTTACAGCCAGGCTATGCAAATTTTCCAGCTCAGGCTGATCATACAGGACCCTCTGCATTTTGTCTTGATGACACTCCTTTCTGCAGTTACATTATTGCCCTAAGTGCATGCTGATAGTTAAAGCTGCAGATGTATATCACTCTGGGCAGTTTTTCTTTATGTAGGTTATTTCCTGCCCATTGCTCCCACTAACCAGGAGTTGAACACGCCTTGCTGAAAATGTCAGACATTGCTTGAATTTACAAACAAAGAAACTAACTATAAAGATTCAAGCCATGCTACCAAAAGCATCCTAGACCAGAGTCCTGAGGACAGACCCAAAAGAAGAGCATGACACTGTTCTTGTTAATCGTGGTTGGAAAAGCCTGCCTAGGCCACAGCTGCACAAGCAAGCACAGTCTCTTCACACATGACCTGAGTGCAGTGTAAGGCCCAGAAAAAAAACTGGCTCCAACGGGAGCACAGCTGAGGTCAGGTGAGTTTTGTCTGCCATAAAGGTCATTAACCTGACCTTTCAATATGTTCTGTGCTCAAAGTATAAGTCTCGAAGCCCATCCTTTTACAACTTTCTACTCCTTTCCAAATAACATCTTGAATGTTTGTTACTCTTCCTTTGTATTTGTCCTGGGATGTCAGTTTACCAAATTCTCATCCATTTCCTGAATAAGAGCATTCACTTCTTAATTAAGAGAAATGCAGTTTCTTATTCTCAGCAAATCACAAACAGCCACATTCAGGACAACACAGTAATTTTTTTTTTTTTTCTTTAAGCATAAATCCTATAGATTTTATTCTGACCTGAAACAGCATTACTCTTCCCATTGTTTCTGCTTCAGCTGGTACATGATCTTGATATTTATGGAAAGAAATCAGAGCCCAGATACTCACTCAGTGTAAATTTGAATAATTGCAACTATACTGCATGAGCGTTGTCAATTTACGGTGACAAGGGACAGCCCAGTATTTCCCAGCTACTTAACTGGAAGTAGGAGACCAGCACAGCCCCTTAGAGCTGGGAGGAGGAGTCAAAGCTTTGCATGTTCCTGACCCCTTCATCAAGCCAACATTACAGCACGGCTGGCTAGCTTTCAGAAACTACCATGGTGCTTCGTGGCACATCCCTCTCTGGCACAGTGAGCTGCACAAACAAGGCTCCTCTTGAACATCAGGCACTGCATCAGCTTCTGGGACTCAACAGAGAATTTGGCAAAGCTTGCCACACGCTTGGCCTATCCACACTGGCATATCCATATACCATGGACAACCACACTGCAAAACCTCTGCCTAAGGCCCACCTAAAACTGGTGCCTGAAAAGGGGCTTATGCCCAAGACATTCTGACAGTTCAGACTCAACAGAGAGTTTATTCAGAACTATGTGTTCATTAAGAATTATCAGCTCTATTAGGGAATACATAACACAAAGAGATTTGTGTTACCACCAAATTAAAACAGTAAAAGATATTTAACTATTAAATCTTCTTGCACCGTAAGTTTATATAAATCAAAAGCAATGCCCAGACTTCCCATGAGGACCCACTGGTACTATCAGCTAGTCTTTCAAGTAATGATTGTACATCAGGAATCTCCTTCAACTTAAAAACACACAAAGTGTTGAGTATTCCCTCTCTGAAAATAAACAAGGCCCCTTAAGAAGGACCAATTTGAAAGCTGAGCTATAATAATTTCTGAAAACACAGGCCATTATATTTAGCAAAACGTTAGGAAAGTTCTTGCTTCCTTATCAAAAAGGACATAATCTTATCTGTGCCTTGACAGTGGTGTAACCTTCACTTGACATTTTAACCTGGCAGTAGCCAAGTGGAACACATGAGCTTTAAGAAACTCCATCTTTCAGAGCATGAACAGACTGGACTCCTTGAAAGACTTCAGCTGCAAAGTGTTAATGATACCATCTTTGCATATGCCATTATTGGGACTGCAGAATACTCAATTAGCTCTTTTTTTTTCCCTTTTCTTTAATGGCATTACAGTATGATTAGTAAAACAGACATCCCCACTGGCTGCATAGGTTCCACTTATGCCACACGAAAACCAGAAAATTTGTAACATAAAATCTGGCATTTTGCCAGATTTCTACAGGGCATTAGTAACAAACTGGTGAAGCTCATTAAAAAAAAGAGAGAGAAACCTATAACCATTAAAAGACCATTAAGCAGCATGTCATTTTGTAAAGCTAAATAGCCCACAGTAATCAAAAGCATATGAACCCCAGCTGGGTTACCCAGCAAATTGTTTCAATTTAGGGGGGAGAATCCATCAAGAAAGATTGTTCCTAAGATTGGGTTGATTTTTTCTCCTTCAGTTGTTGGCTCCATGTCCCATTATAAATTATGGTGATTGATGCACCTTGCAGATAAAAGTGAAGAGTGACCAGAATAGCCAGAACATCTGCTCAAATCAAGGCAGAGCTAATGCAGAACCTCTGCAGAAAGTTGTCACTTATGGTTATCCCACTACTGCCAGCCAGCTACACCACAAGCAACTTCTTTGCCATTTTCTTCATCACCTAAGTTGCACAAGGGCTATGAATTGGCTTTTCCCATCCCTGCTGCCTGAGGAAAATGGGAGAAGTCATTTTCATCACGGTTTGTTATGAAGAAATCATTCACTGATAGGTTGTCAACCAAGGAAAACAAAACAACACTAGACAAAACAGAGGATGAGTCTCTAGTGATTTTAACTACCATGCACCTCCTCTTCCAGGGCAGAGATAGAGCCACATTTTCCCTGAAAATTTGATCAATACCTGTAACTCTGCTTGGAGCAAGACAGAAGAGAAAGCAATAGAATGTCATGACCTAGACACCCATGTTTGCCTGCTGTGTACCTGATTCACTTTGGTGCCTGTGTATCTTTCAAAAACCAGTCCCTGCATCTCAGTTCAGCGAGGCATGGAAGCAGGCACCTAGACACAAGCGTATTCCAGTGAAACTGTTTATGTTGTTAATGCAATATCATCTAATAGCTTGCTGAAGTGGGACTGCAAGGTCATAGTTCTTTGAACTATATAACATAAATAACTCCTTGCACCATCTTTTAAAGCCAGGTGACTTCCCAAACCAAAAGAGAAGAAACAAATCCATAAAATGGCACAGTTCTTACACATCTTCCATTTTCACAGGAGCAATGTGGAAAAAAATCTCAAGTTTTTTCTCAGCATTTTTAACACAGATGATTTTTCAAAGCTGCCTCATTCTACATTGTTGGGGGATACAGGATGATTAAATGCCTCATTGAATTGAAAACTCCAGTTGACCTGGCTGAGTGCACAAGAATAGCACCTGACATCTTTATATGCAAGGTCTTTCGGAGTAATGGGACTCAGAACTTTGATCTATCCCAGGAACTCACTTTTCTAACTGTCCTGGAAGAGGCAGCAGTTTGGAAATTGTTACTTTATGGAAAGTCACCGGTCTTGGGGTGATTAATAATATTGTATCCCATATTCAGCTGTGCCCTAAAAATTGTTACTGAATCTTTAAGGCCCTGCAGCCGTGGTCCTTGGCAGGGTGGGGTCGCTTTGCACAGGCATTTTAAAAAGCACCGCACCCAGGTTCTTTCACGGTGTTTTGCAGCGTGGAATGTGTGTAGCTGGCTGCTTGGCCTTTGCTCAAGCAAGGACTTTTTCTTTCCTTTTTGGTTTTCTTTTGGTGTGGATTTTTTTTCCCCTTGGCTCAGAAAAGCTGAGCCTTGCTGTGGGCACACAGCGTGCCACACTTCATCTGCTGCTGGAACTGCTCCGTGAGGCTCCTGCCTTCCCGAGAGGATCTGACCCCATCTCGTCCCTGCGCCTTGCAAAGCCCGGAGCCGTCCCAGCAGGCCCCCATGGGGAACGGGTATTTTCCGGCATTTCGGGTCTGTCTTTTGTTTCAGTGCCGTGGTGAGGTCTAGTTCGATATATTGCAGTTATTTACTTTTTCTTTTCCCCTGCCTGCTGGCATTCTTGTTCTTAATAAACCGTTGTTTTAACACCTTCATCTATTAATTTCTTATTGATGGAAAGGGATTGGTGGAACCCTTAGAGGAGATGACTCATTCCAGAATGTTTCCCTTTAAATTGTCCCAATCCAAGACATCCACAAAAAACTTAAAGCCAAAACTCCAGCCTCTCCATTCCAGAGAGTCATAGTGACATTGGAAATGTTTACAAGAGATTTTTTTTTAGGGCACCCAAGGGGCCTGCAGTCATCCAATGGCTGAAATGCATCATCTCCATCTAAAGATGAAGCTGAGGATTTGTCAATCTGCAACCTCTTGGTAAAGAAGCATATGCAGCCCTTTGTTTAAAGTGTGTTTAATTTCACGTGACATCTCCATCAGACTGGGCAGTTTATTTACAGTGAAAGTCTACTGTTGAAGAAGACCTTTAGATGGTACATAGCTTAACTGACAATACTAAAGCACAGCACTAAACCATTCAAGTGCTTAAAATTTTGCAGTGCACTTCCCATTGCAAGTAACAGAACACAAACGGAAAAATCAGCTAACATCCTAAGATACAGAGACTTGAATTACATCGGTTTCAACTGCTGGATGTGACCATTTTAAAGCATACAGAGATAATGTTCCTTAAATAATGTGCCCATATTAACACTGGCTCGCGTTTTAGAATTGACCAGATATAAAGCCACGCAAGAGTTGCTCACTTTATTCTTTGTGGTCTGATAAAGTATAAAGACCTGACAGAACAGAAGTTTTTGCTATTAAAAAAAAATCCCACTGAATTCAGAGGTGGTCACTTTTGATCAGACATTTTTAGCTGTCTATTAGAGTGGATACATGAGTGCCTACATCTGCTTTGTAAAGATGGCACAAAACTCAACTCTCTCGCCAATGCCTTGAAATATCTATTCGATGCTTGAACAGAAACCAGCGTTAGAAACAACCCTGGCTTTGGATTTTGTTTTGCAAAATCAACCTCTGACAAAACAAATGGCCCCTTCAGCATCACTGCTGCTTTGTCTCCTGTGGATGACAGCCCTGCACCCACCTCCAGGGCCCTCACCGCCAAAACAGCCCACATTCCAACTCCCCAGCAACATCCATGGCTCCTTGGAGGCATCCTGTCTGCCAGGCAGGGATAACACAGTGCATGCCATGTGGCTGCTGCTTTTACCTTGGCCAAAAGGTTTCCCTTCCCTCCATCCATTCAAGCTTTCACCAAAACCCTGGAAGCCTCAATCCCCATAAGGGTTCTGCCCCTGTGTCAAATTAGTGCAGTAATATGTTCAAAAGTTATTTGTGAGGGACTTGGATGCAGATACTTGGAAGGACTGCTCAATTGCAAATCCTATTTTCTTAATAAATCAGAACAACAGAAGTATCCTCTATTTTGGCCTACAGAATGTGAAGCTTTACAATCTGTTTTATTAGCTATTGAGACAGACAGTGACTAAGACATAAAATCTGCAATGAATGATGCTGAACTTTTTAAAAGACTGTTATAGGAAGCACACACATTATGCTTGCATATCTGAATAACCCAGATTTTTTGCATCTGCCAGGCTGCAATGGGAATTTCATTAATATGGCTCCCCTTGTAGTAACTTGACATGACATATTGACAAGCAAAAAAAAAAAAAAAAAAGAAATTCAATAGGACAGGCATAAGTTAAGCAGGAATAACTACATGCAAAAACAGAGTGGTGGCCAACTGTTGGATAGCACATCTTCAGAGAGGCACTAGAGTACATGCTAATGCTCCTGGGAAAAAAAGGAATACTTTATATTGGGATTAAGTACACAGAAATATATCTTCTAAGATACCTGAAACAATCTTTCTATATCCATAGGAATCTTATATCTATAGCTAGATCTTAGCTGCATACTGGGTCCAGTTTTAAACCCTGAATCTAAAGAAAGTTGTCATTAAACTGGAGAGATGGGCACACATTTGGGATTATTTAGTCTAAAGTGCATAAAACTCAGTGGAGATGGGAAAACATTTTAAAGTCCATGGTAGGTTACTGTAAAGAAGAAGGAATCATTTTTCATTGTATTTTTGGAGCCAGGAAACAACATTATACTGCAGGAAGAAAATTCCAGGCTGGCACTGACAGTAATAATAATAGCAAAGTGCAAGAGCAGAAAACCCAAGAAAGCTGCAGGGCAGCTGCTCCTGGAGATCTTTCAAGAAGAGGTCAGATAGACATGCCAGATGTCACAGAGCTTTTGACGATCCTGCTCTGAGGTAAGGAGACACACAGACAATTTCCTGAACTGCTGCCCACCACTACTTACCAGTTTAGTCTGCAATCATTCAGAGAAAATGAACACGGAAAATGCTTTTGAAATATTTTTTCCTCCTTCCCCACAATTTATCACATGAAGTGGCTTTCAACTCTAATTTGAGTGTTGGCCAAAATTTAAGATTTTATTTGAGCTAAACTGACTCTCATCCACCTTCCACAGGATGAAGCCAAGACAGTTGGTGGTATAAAACAAATGCTACAGCCAAATTAGGCCTCCAGCACACAGATTCTAGATCTGCAAGTGTGATGCAAGTCTATGCATAAATCATTCTTTTGGACTTGCAGAAAGGCATTGGTATCTTTGCAAGACCGGGGACGTGATTTCTGCTTCCCCCAACAGCACACAAATGGGTTCCCTAAGCTCATTTGAATTCTGTACATAATCAGGAAGTAGCCCACAGCTCCATTGATTTGTGAGTTTTATGTTCCATAGTTGAATTTGTCCCTAGGGGTTTGTCACCTAATTCATTGAACAAGCAGAGATTTTAAGATAAACTTGGAAAAAAATACAGAGGAAAATAAAACTCCTATCTTAATGAATAAGGAGAAAATACTAGTAGTGGAAAGTGGAACAATCAAAGAAGAACAGACCAAAAAGATGTAATATTCTCAAAAAAAATTAAAAGGAAGAACAGGACAGAAATTTTATATGGGCATCTTAATACAAACAGGGCTGATGTTAAGGGGTTATTTAAACAAGTCCAGAGAAGTTATCACCAGTTAATGATGAGTTTGTTAGCTTACAGGCTGTTAACACTCAAACAAACTGGTCATTAAATGTGGTTACTATTTATTTTAATGGAAATTTAATAGAACCTTTATTTAAAGCTTTAATGGGAGGGAGAATCACAGCATGCACATGTGGAGTCCCACAAATCCAAAGAGATTTGCCTGGATTTGAAACAAAAAAGAGAAACAAACATTTCACAGCATCAAAGCCCACCTCTCCTCTAGCAATAGGCTATTAGGCACGTTTGGATTCTCTGAAAGAGCTTCATATCTAATAAGAACCACTTGAATCTTCATTACTTTGTAGTGCCATTATGGTAAGTGGCTCGGATCTGCGTCCTTTAGAAGCCCATTGCAAATCTCATTATTATTACACAGAAGTTTGATAAAGCTCTTAAAGTCATCCCTCATGCACCTTCATCCCCTTGGAGCTGAGTGGAAGAAAAAAAGGGGGAAAAAATAAAAACAGAAATAGCAATATATTAAAAGGGAAATAGAAGTAATAAAACTTCCGATTTTTTTGGTTGATTGCCACAATAAGCAAAAAATACAGCAAGTTGCTTGGGGAAAAAAAAATGGAATTGATCCCTAATGTAAGACTGGCCTCTAGTACACACTGTCAATGAGGTATGTAGTTATAAGAAGAGAAAGCACAGTCCACTGGGGCGGGGGGGAAGAAAAACACTGTAGTAGACCTGGAGGGACAATTATACTCTCTCTGTATTGTCCTACCTCTGTAACTGACTGACCACAAATTACTTCATCCTCTGCAACATCCTCCCCTGTCATTTTGCCTATTTAATTTATCTTTCTCTACATAGAGGGTAGTACTGATGTGCCTAAATTCTTCACACAGCTTCCTCTGTTCTCCCAGTTACAGAGAAAACAGGTCAGAGCAGGAGAACTAATCTACTGCAAACTGCAGAGAGACACAAAAAGGATACAAAAGAGGGTTTGGGAGCAGTAAAAATTATCAGAAAAATCTGTTTCACATAATGCCCCTAAAAATCAACAAATCAGCCTCTGGAAGAACATCCCTCCCCACTAGTCAGAGAGCTGCACAGATCTGCCTTCAATGAGAAGCCTGAAATCAGAAGAGGTTTTAACATCCATGATATGCTTCCTCAGTGAGTAAAAACACAGGACCTTCAAAAGCTCAGAGAAGTTTCTAAGCAGATTATAGGATAAGTGTCCACCTCCTTTATGCAGCTTTTTCAGCTATATGGCTTTCAGTTGCTGCAGTATCTCTCCTGGTTAACAGGAAAGAAGATAGAAGGGGAGGAATCTTATAAGAAAGTCTGAAAGGCAAGTATTTCCAATGTGGCCACACATTTATTGAGTTGGATCTGGTTTTCAGCAGGACTGAGCATCCACAGCTCTAATTAAAGTCCCTATTAACTCTGGGCACTCATGACTGACAAAAGCTGAGGCTGTCAGGGAGGACAGGATCTGATTACTGGTCATGCTCAAGCCCTGTGCAGCTCTTCAGAAATCTCAGGCTGGAGCCAAGAAGTGACCTGGTGTCAGAACTGAGAACTAGCCCCAGGAGCCTGCACCACTTAGCCTGAAAAAAATTTATTTTTCTTAACTTCCCATTTCTATGATTTGCTCTTTGTCTTTCAAATATTTCTCACTTTCAACCTCCCGGGATCTGACAGCCTCCTGTCTCAACGCTCACATGTGCCAGACCCATTGTTAATATTATTTCACAAGATATTAGGATTTCAGATGCATCTCCCTTGCCTTGTTTGCAAGAGCTTTTCAACAAAAGACTATGGACATGTCTAAACTCCTAATATTTGCTGTGATAATACCATTTAAAGGCAAGTGGGTTGGGAATGGCGGAGAATAACTGATATTTTCATTTAGCTGCTGATGTGACTGGGATTTAGAGAACAATCTGATTGATGTCTCGGCTTCATTTAAAATAAAATAATTAGGCTACTAAAATCTGGAAAGTATATTTTCATTTTAACTGGTCTGTGTGCTCAGCCCAGGCTCCAAGAAAGGACACGGAACGTTACAGGAATGGAAATGAGGGATTGGAGTAGAAGAAATGATATACTGTAGATTAGAGGCAGACGAGGAAAGGATATGAAAAAGGGTCTGGCAGAATTAAAATAATCAGGAACTAAGAGGAAAAACCAAGAGTTCAAAAAAAGATGTAGAGCATTCCATTAATCATCATTGTGGGAGGCAACAGAGGGTGGACAACAATACGAGAAGAGGACTGAAGAAGCACAACTAAGAGACAGAAAGCTGTAGATATGAATAAAACAGGCATAAAATTCATTTTTTTGTTCCTGTTTCTAATAGCACTCTGGTTGCTGCCTAGTGGGAACAATGAAAGATTGGCTGAGGGAAGAGAAGGCTCCCAGCTGCATGAAAAAGTTGTAAGATCAGACCTAGAAATATATGCACAACTTAAGCATCTTAAACCCCCAAATTAATGCACTTTTAAGATATTTTGATCCTTTGCATCACTCTATCACAGGACAAAGGCAGTTAAAACAATGGACATAAAAAACAGCCCAAGGAATTTTGGATTTGATCTCCTAATTTTGTGAAAATTCAGGCATCTATCTCAGCTGTGTAAGAACTCAGAAGTAAAATCACATGCACCAGCTGGACAGTCCCAATTATACAAATACACAGACTCTGACAGCAAGAAATGCAACACAATGCACTTTTTTGAGACAAAAAAAAAGCGCCTTTTGTTTGTGTGAAGCCAAGACACAGTACTTTTCATCTGCACACACATGGACCACAAGACCACAGCTAAGAAGTTAACCATGGAGATCAAGCCAGGCGTAGAGTGAGAGTGTGATAATACCCACTCTGGTGGCCAACAGCATCGAAACATAACATAAAGTTTCCAGAAGCCAGGAATCTCAGCCAATGAACTGAAAACAACTTGAAATAAAATCAAGTAATATCTCCGTTGGATCTTTACAATCCCTCCCACAGTGTGAAAGCTTCATCTGACTATGACAAGAAAGGGACTAAACACTCCTTCTGCCCTGTAGTGATTACTCCATATAACTCAGATTCATGGTTGTGTGGTCTTTCACACCTACATTCCTCTGGAAGCCAGTCACCCATAAAATATAGTATATGAGCTGCACTATATTAGCTGGAGAAAAATGAGGCTCTCAAAATCTGAGAGAAAGCTGGAAGAAATTTAGTCTAAGTGAATATTGCATACCCAAGGGACAGAGGTACTTGGAAGAAAATCCTGTTAAAAACAGATTGTTTTCCCCCTCTTCAGAATCTTAACTTTTTTTTCCTTTCTTTGTTTTTTTTTTTTCCTTTCTTTTTTCCTCTAATTTAAAGTAAGTTTGTCATCCCCCAACCACCTCTTTCTCAGCACAGAGAGGATATTTTTGGAACATATTGTCTTGTATAATAGATACACTGAAGTGGTCTGGAATAGCTTTTCTGTTCTCACTATCAGTGAAAGAAGATGTATTTGGGGGTACTTGGGTCTGGGTGCTATTCTACAAGAAAGGGAAAAAAAAGCGCCCTAGATTAAACAAAACAAACCAAACTAAAAACAAAAAACAAAAAAAAAAAAAAAAAAAAAAAAAAAAAAAAAAAAAAAAAAAAAAAAAAAAAAAAAAAACACCAAACCAGAATTCACAAGAATAATCCTAGATATAAGCCCAGAAAATATGTGTCAGAAATATAGGTCACAATTGTTGCCCTTGTAGTTCGATTTTCTGTCATAGCTACCTTTCTCTGGATACTAAAAACAAGAGTTTCCAAAGGATAGGAAGAGGAAATCTGTGCACCTTATAGTCTGCTTTAGTTTGTTACCAACCATCTACCCTGTCCAAACTTACAACTACACTAAGCACAGAATAAGACAGTAAGTTTTTTCATGAAGGTCTCTAAATTTCTGCACTAAATAACCTTTTTGTGGTCTCTGCCACTAATAAAACTAGGTTCATTAGCTGAAAGGAATTGTAAGTAAAACAGGGATTATGACAATGCTTCCCCTTTTGCTCCTACCTGATGCCCAAATCTTTAATCAATTATTGGTGTTCATGGATGCATCTCATACAAGACAAATGAAAATCTACTTCCTCTCCAGCCTAACATATTTTGACTTTTCACACTATTTACTAAAAACCGACTCTTGATAACTCAGAAAACTGTACAGGAGGTACATCAGAAAAATTCACAATAAAATTAAATACCACCCTCTTCACATTAAAAATACAGACTTTTGTCTCCTATTGGTAAATCATTAATGGTGCATAAAAAATATGTGATTAGGACCTTGAGAGCTGGCATGGCTCAAATACTGTATATTGATGAACCACGTTGGAATGGAAATCAGATGAAAAGTATTCCTGCAGTGGCACTTTAACCTAACTGTTGACAGATGGAGAATGGAAGCAACATAAATGCTCTCTTTTTGTGTCAGCACTATAAAAATGTCTGACTAGCCCATGAAAGATGGAGATGAAAGCTTAGGCAGCCATTAGAAACTGTGCCTCACCTCAAGCAATAACTCATTCCCATGGTATTATGAAAATGGTTTTATTGCAGAGGGTTACTTCTCCCCCTTCTGCAAAAATGGCTGCTTATCACTGGTGCAGAAATAAAGCCAGAAACTCCCAATCTTTTAAATTCTCCTATGCAATTTCTTTCCCAATGGTCAGGAATTTCATGAAATATAGCATTTGATTAAACCAGTTTGCATGCCTTTCTGAAACTGACACCATTATCTGAAATACAACACTTTCAGGTGTCCTGCCATTAGTTCACAGCAGCTTCGTTGCCTGTTGCACTTATTTATCTGAGTATTAATGCTCTTCCAAACTGCCTTGATGGGAATCCAAACCTTTTGGCAGACCGGGACTGGAAATCAAATGGAGGTAATAAGGGCTGGAAGAAATTCAAAAGCAGTGTCCAATAAGGGGGCTGTGTTTGTGATTGGTGTTGTCGGAGTTTGGGTGGTATTTTTTGGAGGTGTCTTTTTATGCACAGTGCATTTTGGTTACAGCTTGTTTCTAAGCAGTCAAGCTTCGTTAAGAGAGCAAAACAGAACCAGGTGTATTTTAAAGTCAAACACTCACAAAATTCAAAGTATGCATGATCTCCATCATCAACACAACTGGAAGTTATGTCAGTACATCCTGAAGGGATTGCAGGCTCCCCAAGGCACAGGAATTTAGCCTGAGAAGTGAATGTTTAGAGTCAGTGCAAGGCAGCAGAAGGTGTCTATATCAGACCCTGCAGTCTCCTCATCATACCAGTGCCCTGCAGAATGTGCAGCTGACACACCACAGCAGCTTTGTCCAGATCTTTCTTGACACTCCAAAGACACTTTTTTGGCAGCCAGTTTCAGGAATCCCTCTATAAACCTATCCTGATTGACTGGCCAAACCTCATGGGATGGCTGCAATGAAAGAATGCAGCCTCACTTGGTTAAAATACATTTTTAGCTTTGCTTTCTTCAGTGTTTTAGGAATCTGCACAGACAAAAAAAAAAAAAGAAAATCTAGGCAAGTTTGGCTTTGGTGCTGACAGCATGTTGTCTAGGCCAGTAAGGTTTCCCTACACTTTTTTCATCAGTCACATATACGTGTGTGAATGTGTGCTCGTAAAAAAGAAGGTGAAACAGTGGCAGAAATCGGGTGGTACATCTCTGCCAAGCAAGTCTAAATCACAAAATGAATAAAAAACAAACTTGGAACAGGCCTGAGAGACAGAGAGAGCATATTTTCTCAGACTCAAAGGAAACCCTAAATGACAATTTTATGACTGTGGTAATTTTTCAAGTGACATACTACAGGAGGGTATTGTGGGCTCCCACGAAACATTTAATGCTCCCACTACATAGGGAAAAGAATGGCTAGAATAGCTCCTCAGCCTCTGGTGGGACAGGCCTTTGCTGCTCAGACACTGATGTGAATATCTGCAAGCAAATGTTTACCCTGCTCCTTAGGAGGATACTTCTGAAAAGCAGATTCACTTTTCCTTCAACATGTCTCTAGTATCACGCTGAGATTTTCCAGAGAGAGGGTCTCGTTCCCCAGATTGTGCATGTTGGACAGGCCATGAGTTCCAATGACTACAGGGAGACACTTGCACAGCAACTTAGCTTAATTTTTTCTTAACCACTGATGTTTTTACCCAGGAGAGTAGCAGTAGTTGCACTACATGGTTGGGAGGCCTCATTCTCATCACATGCTCAAGGATAGGACACATCCACCCTTTTTAATTTTGATTATACTGCTCTGAGCTAGATTTTCCTCAAGCTGTGTTTTGGCCAGCCAGGTGGCTTTTGACTGTTCTGCACAGAGAAAGGGGGTTCATAATCCTGCAGTATCTGTACTCAGGTCTATTTACAAAAGAGCTTAGACAATACCACTCTAATACTCTGTGTCTTGGTGAGGAAGCTTAGCACCTGCTTTGGAGCACAGTCATTTACTCCAAAACCATATGGCCAGCCGAGCTAATCACTCAGCTGTGTATTTACTGCTGTAGAACAACATACTCGGAGACCATTTACAGAAAAATGCCATTTGCCACCGTTACAGATGCTCACCCTATCCCCCTTTTTATCCAAGCCTTACCAATATCAACACTCAAAGGCTGTTCTAAGGGACAAAGTTTTTCAGAGAGAGGAGAAAACATATTTTCATTTTCTATCCATCCTAGGGTAGTAGTTGGTTTGAGTTCAGCAAGGCAACATTAGTAAAGTCCTATATGCTGAAACATTTGTTTAAATCAGGAGGGACTTACACATTCAGCATTTGCTGAGTCTGGTCCTTATTAGAGAGCTTTGCAGAAATATTAGTCACACATACAGATTGTGCATTTTAAATTTAAAATGACAGATCGTGTCTGATGTTGAAAACTTTGCTACCTTGCTTGTACAGTAATGTTTGTACAAAAGTTTTTTTTTAAAAGTGCTTGATTTGCATAACACCATTATGAGTTACACTGTTGCAGACTCCTTTAATAACAATGGGGTGCTATGGGTTGACATGATTGCTTATTATGGCTTCAAATAATATGTAAATAACATTTAAATGGCTTCTCGCAGAGCCATTACTGTCAGTCAAATAAATACCTATATTTTGGCTTCTCATTTTTATGTCCTTTACTGACATTAAGAAATAAAAAAAGCAACTTATACACAAAACCTGTAACAAACAGCTATTTTGCTAACAATCTGGTTTAAACTGCCAGGAAAACAACAGAACTCAGTTGCAATGCCAAAGCTGTAATTTTGGTTGCCCTGTTGGTTCTCAATGCCATGAAGATTAGGATACATTTTGTGTCAGGACAACCACTATTTATGGACATCAGCCCAAAAGGGATGATATACAGAACTTTATCATCAAGAGAGGAATCCCACACTACTCTCAATAATGCTTATCCTTAAATTTTATGTGCATTTTCATCACCAGATCTCAAGGTGATTTATAAAATTGTATGATGGGCCACTAGCGGGGGCAGCAACACTTGTGTACAGACACCAAAGGGCTCTCAGCAATTTTTCATTAGCATCTCATGAAGGGCTCTGCACAATGTTGTGGCAGAAGGAAATGCTCTCCCTGCAGACCCCATGCCCACCTGCAATGCCCTTCATAGCCAAAACTACTGGACACTGACCACCCCCATGTTGAAGGTGGGGTGAGTCACGTGCACCAAGCAAAGGGACTTCAAAGAGGCACAAGGGTCAGAAACATAGCCAGGTCTCCTGCAGGTACAGCTACTGTGTGCATGGAGTCTGTACTCGTGTGAAGTACAGCAACACAGAATCTTGGCTGCCTATCTCTGCCCCAGCCCTGTTTCATGTAAAATCATCTTCTTGCAGCTGTGTCCCTTTCCCCGGGCCTTTGCACACAGGGGCATGTGCAGAACGAGACCCAGCAGCATGCATTTCAGTACATCGAGCCCCTTTTTTCCTTCTGGCAGAAAACTGTCCTTTGCAGTACAATTATGATGCTACAAAGATCCAGTACAGTACCAGTACCACATACCAGAGCCTGGGCTTCACCCAGCTTGCAGGAAAACATCTCAGTGTAGGCAGATGTGTCCAGTCAGGGATGTCTCCATGAGGGAGAGATTATTTTTGAGGGCTAGATTTAAAGTTAACACCAGAATAGAAACATTCTTATGTCAGTCATCTTTACTTTGTAATATACTCATAAGCAACATTCAACCTAATACCTGTACCTAATGCCACTACAAAAAAACCCAACCAAACAAACAAAAAAAGACTTCACCATTTACTGAAGAGGAAAAAAATAATAAAAAGTACAAAGTCCATGTCTCAGATTTCTGCCATAGAGAGCCTTTTTTTTGGTTTCTCTATTTTTTCTCTTGTAAGTTCAATCACAGCTACAGTTTCTCAGTGAGAAATTTGTCCTCTACCCTCAGAAAAGATGGTTTTACTAACAAGCCTCTTGGCACATTCCCAGCCAGAAGGAAAAAAGCCGCAGTGATGGGCTCTTAACCAGCACCTGAGAGCTGCTCAATGTCTTCTCTGCCTTAAGGGTTTTTTTATACTAACCCCAAGCAAACCACTTGACACTTTGTGTACTTCAATTCTCCGCCAGTAGGGCTGTCTCCTCCTCCTGGAAATAGAAAAGGCTGCGAGGTTCCAATGCTGACCTTGAGGTGCTCAACTACCTTTTCATGGGTGGCCTTATCAGTAAACAAGCTAAACAGCAACAATTAAATGATGGCTAAAGGTGTCGTTTGTCCTTTGCCATCCATCCCCAAAATGCCTGCTGAGGCAATGCCAACTAGGCTGACCTGTGCTTTTCGGCAGAATAAGACCTATGTACAGGGATGACCAGGACTTGAATGAAACAATTAGAAAATGAAGCACACCTCACATATGTCCTTATGTAGGAGAGCCAGAAGTATTAGCATAATCACAGTGTGCTCTGTTAGCATTAGAATAAAACTGGAGAGAGGAGGCAGAGGGAGCCCCGTTGTTAGTGCAGACAATTCAGCCAGACAACAGTTGGCCTTACTAATTAGCAAAACAGTGCCACTTTAAGAGCTCTCTTTGGGTAATCCTCAGGGAATTTCAGACATCAAGGCAGCTAATATGCTTTCCAGAAAAGCTGGCAAGAGCTAAAACCTGCACAGCCAAATACCTATCTGCAAGGAATCACTATCATGAGCAAGTTCCATGCTGAGAAAAGCCTGGATTCATTCACTCATTCATTCATAAAAATATTGCCAGCCTGCAAGTTCCAGTGCAGCTCTCCTAACAGTTGTGTTTTGTTTTGTTCTGCACTCTCATTTCAAGCTCTTGAAAGTGAATGATTATCAGAAAGTAACATTTTTTTTAATGTGCATTTCTTGCCCTGTTAAGGAAGAAAACTCAGCAGTGAACTTCTTAAGCCCAAGCATGAGAATAGAATCAAATAAACCTGCTTCATTCCTCTTGAGGAGCTTCAGAGAATTTTGGAAAAGGAAAGAAAGTGAGATTTTTGAAAAGCCTGGAACGGGGCTTAAAAACATATCTTGCTGGCTACCAAAACTGCATCATTTAAGTAAACCTAAACCCTTGTTTCCATGCTTATCCAAAGGATGTCTCTGTTCTCCCACGCAGCAGCCTGGAGCCAGCCCCCACCCCAGCATGGGGCAGCTGTGTGCTGTTCATGGCAAGTTAACATGCAAGCCAGGCCTCCAGCAGGTCCCCAGCTCTTACTTACTAAGCTGGAGATGAAAGAAACAATTCTTCTGGGAAAAGCTGTGTACTTCATACTGCATTACGCTTACTTCAGCCCATATTAGGGTATTTAAGGCACTGCTGATTATTTAGCATAATGATTCAACTAAGGGCATTCATTATAAGGCTGTCTTGGAAGACATAAAGATCTGTTCTCCTGTACAGGGTATTTTGGCTCTATAAAGCATATGACGGCTGCAGAGAAAGATATGCCTGAAGTATAGCATACAAGAATAATAACCTTAAATGTTGAAAGCATATTAATATTTCATCAGGGAACCAGAGAAGCTGGAAAGCACTAGGGGCCCTATCACATGGTAATTATTTGATAGGACACTACATCCAGCCACAGGGATAATTCTCAGGGTTTACAACTGGTCTGTTTTCATTGGCAGGCCTGCAGGCAGCACTGGACACACTGACAGCAGGAATTTGGTTGCGGGAACAACTCCTGAGTAATTAATCTGGGTCAGGGCAGGATCTGGTTTCAGAGAAGTCAGGCTCCTTACTGGCACTACTCTCCAAGCTTTGTGTCCAGCCCAGTTGTCCCATTTCTTCTGTTCATGTAAGTCAAAGGATTGCTGCCTGCTACAGAACATAGTGGATTGAAATAATTTATTCTGAATTGGGCTGCCACAATGTTTCAGTTTTGTCCAGCCCACTCATAGATGAATTGTCAAATGCTAAAAATGTCCTGAGATGTAAGATAGGTGTTTGGATTTAAACACCCAAACTGGCCAGTCTGACAAGCCACCGGGTCACTCAGAAGGCTGAGTTCAAGCTTCAAGCATAAGGCTTCTACAGAAGCTTAGTGAAAAAAGGGTACAACCCAGTGGTTTCCATCACAGAAAATAGCTCCTCAAAAGAGCCTGGACTATAGTTCATGCAGACATCCACCCATCTCCCAGTAACAATGCTAAAAGGTGCCCAAAAAGCCTCAGAAGGTGATGCTAGAAGACATAAAATAACAGGAAAGATACTACAAAAGCTTAATGTTGTGAAAAAAGCCTAATGTTTCAGTCCTTCTAACCCACAGTGAAGGAGACAGATTATAACATTAAAAATGAGAAAATTCAAAAACTGAAAAATTCAAACCTGAAAAAGAGCAACTTTTTCTGAGCAACTTAGAATTGTACTGAAATCTTATTGTCATGGGACTTTAAAACGGCCAAGGCCATGGCAAGACTGAAAGCAGGGTAAGGAATTTACATGGTTAAAGAGAACCTCTGCTATTGCTGTAAATGCTACTGCTAACTTACCTTTCGAAAGGGAGCAACTATACAGAGTGCTTCAGCGTTTCACCCAGCCTTTAGATATTTAACACCTCATCTTCATCTCAGTTCTTGTGCTTACACCATGCATGTTGCGTGATATTTAAATGCCTCAATAACAGTATTTTCCTTAGTTTCTGGAGGTCCATAGCTGAGGCCAGGCTTGACCCAGGACTGAAGTTAAGACAGGCTGATCTCATTTCACTACTCACCTTCTACAGTCCTGAGCATGGCATTAAACCTGTCCTTTCCATTTCTGTGCAGAGTAGCAAAGGCAAGCTTTGATACTATTTTTCTGAGTTTTAATTTCTGGAGCAGAAATGACCACTCACAATGTTTTTCCTCTTAGTATTTCCATACTTATTCAACTTGAAAACAAAGTAAACTGTCAAACAAGCAGCCTGGAGGTTTTTTCTTTGTTTCTCTCATGTATATGTTGCATATATTGGAACACATATAAAAGCACAGAAGTATATGTGCCATATTGTGTTACATCAAAACATTGCCTTTCCTTGAAACTCAGACTGAGCAGTTTTGGGGTTTTTTTAATATATATATGCAAGTAAAAATAAAACTGCCTGTGAAGAGCTTTCAGGCATCAAAATGTCTGTGGTCAAGTGTCATCAAACTTGCATCACCAAAAAAGATCCTTTTGCCTTCTCTCTTCCCCACACCACCAAAATACATCCATTAAAATTGTATTTGCTTCTCCAGTGTGAGCTCATCGCTTCATGACAGATTCTGACCTTCAGGAAATAGGCTGCTTCTCTGCCCCAATAGCCTGCTACATAAAGCCCAGATCTCCATAAAACTGTTTTCTAATTGCTCATCAATGATCACATTTTTCTCCCAGGCAAGGCAGGCTGCAGTGGTTAACAGTATAAAGGGTATCTAGTACAACAAGGATGGATACTTTGTTTATTTCATCGCTATCGGGATGGAAGTCTACATTAGCTTCAGTAACCTGAAGACATTATTCACACATGTTTTTAAGCCTGATAACATAATTTTTTAGAACTTTGAGTCTTTGGAATAACAACCCATTGAAACAAAGCAATAAAGAGGATAGCCATTGCTGCCAAAGGGAACTTTACCTATAGTTAAAGCAATGACATGATCAAGTAGGAGAAGGTTAGCATAAGGCAAAAGTTGAAAAATAATTAAGGCTTTAACTTAATTGCATTCCAGCAAAACGAATTCTTAAAAAAAGAATTAAAGTCTCACATTTTCCAGTAATTCCAAATCAGTTACATTTTTACTATATATAAATAATTCTAATTATCATCTTATAAGATCAGACTTCCTGCATGTTGGCATTTAGAAAAATGTTAAATTAAATTATCGACATGCACTGGAAATATAATACAAAGAATGATCTAAAAAGCCAGGAGCAGGAGGCCAATATGAGAAAAGCTCTTATGTAATGTCTGACAAAGCCCAGTGCAAGCGCAGAAATAGAGCTCACATTTTCCTGGGAACCATTTTTTTTTCAAATGAAACATGAATCTAAGTCCATAAATAGATTGAACGGAGGACTTGATGCAGATGCACCACTGGATTAAGACAAGACTGTAAAAGAAATTTATCCATGTCATGGGTAATTAATTATAACTCCCCAACTACAGATGGGGATGGCTCTGTTTATCAGCCAGGATTCCCAGAATACCAGGTGGTTGACAAAGAGCCGACCAACTTTTCTGCCTGTTCATCTACCTATTTGTGACTTATCCACGTTACAAACTTGTGGCCTTAAATTATTCCCACTGGGTTAAAGAAAGTAATTGCTGTCAATTCTTGTGTTTATTATTACAAAACTTGTGATATCTGTTGCTATTTTGTAAAATTACAGTCTTGGAGGTTTTGTGATTACACTTAAATTTGAGGAAGCTCAAGTAACTTTAATCTTAACTGTTTCAGAGAATAACATGAAAACGATTAACCAAAACATAGATGCAATATTTGTAAATATCAAATTACAGCTTTTTGTATTTTGGGATGTCTTGGTTTGAAAGACAGGTGTCTGCTAAGGAAAGCAGAAGCCTCCCTTGGAATGGAAAATATGACCTCCTTCCATCCGAATTATTGTAACTTTGAAATTAAGGGGCTTTCAGGCAAACATATGAGAAAAGGAAAACCAGTTCTTTACTAGTATGTGTGTGTATAACGAGGCAAACAAACAACAACAGCGGCAGCAGCCACGAGCAGAGCCCAGACCCAGTCCCGGCCTTCTCTCGGCCGCGGGCACTTTCCCTTCGGTGCAGTTCCGGGCACAGCCGGCAGGGGCGCTGGTGGCTCCCGGCCGGGCGGGGCGGGTGCGATGATTCCCCCCGCCTGCAGGGGGCGCTGTGCAGCGAGCTTGGCCGCTCCTCCCTCAGGTGGAAATGGCGGGCGGGAAAGAGATGGAAAAGGAGCTTCCTGTACAAACCCCAGGGCAGCCTGTCCCGGTGCCCCTCCTGAGCTGTAGCAGGAACCTCGGAAACAGCCAGCTGGAACAGCAGGGATGAGCAAAGTCCTGGACTGGTAAATGAGATGTATCAGAAATTTGGCAGCTGTAGCTGGAACCCCGGGCTGTCCCGGCAGGCAGGGGGTGCGGGGTTACAGTGCAGTGAAAAACCCGGAGCAATGGCAGAGAAGCGGCGCGGGTGGGCAGCGGCAGCCCGGCTCCCGAACAGGGCCGGGAGAGGCTCCCTGGGAGGGGAAAGGGGCTCCAGGATCCCAGGATTTCCCCTGAGGCACCCCAGCAGATGGTGAGGGTCCTTTGTTTGGGGAGGTCAGGTGCTAATAAAGTCCCAGTGCATCGGTCGCTCTTATGAGCAGAGCTCCTCTCACAGTAGAAGGCAGCAGAAGACAGAACCCCGCAGTGGTGGTGAGTTCTTCCTACAGCGACTGCAGCCTCCTTCCCCTCCAAATGCCGAGAGAGCAAGAGAGAGCAAAGAGATGCCCCAGGCCTTTTCCCTAGCCCACTTCTCACATTATCTCTGCCCCTCCACGAAAAACCCCCTAGGTAAGAGGGCAGCAAGCTGTACCCTTCCTGGGGAAACTTCTTTTGTGCCTCCTAAGTACCCAGCAGTTATTGTCTCTTAGCAACAAAAAATGGGAGAAAATTCTCCAAGAGAAAAAAACAAAAGGAGAACTCCTAAACCCCAACATGGGGATATGAATAAGTGTGCAAAATCTTCATATAAATCTTACCAAAGGTACAACACTGTGTTTGCAGACCACCTATAGGTTTGCATATACAAATTTAGAAAAAATACTAATCTTTTAGTATCTTTGTTGTCATGCACAACATGAAATACTGAATTACATGTACAGATCTGCTCCCTAAAAATATTATCTAAGAAAACGTACTCAGTTTTAAGGTGTATTTAAAAAAAAAAAAAAAAAAAAAAAAAACTATCAAAAAAGGGGGATAGAT
>VZSE01010491.1:728660-908642 GCA_013398275.1 Promerops cafer
AACTCTCACAACAGGAGAGGACATTTTTCTTTATGTGGATAGACTCTGGTTCTCTTAGCATATAAAACATTGGAGTCTGCTGTTGGGAACCAGGACACTGGCATTTTACATTATGTAATATGGAGTTTCACTCAGTGCTAGATGTGTGCAAAAAAAAACAAAAAAAAAACACAGTAAGTAAAAGGTTTGCTGAACTCCATGTGGGCACCTACTTGAGTTAAGCAAAAGGATATACATTGGTAAGATCAAGGTTCCACTAACCTGATTGCCATTAGGAAAGTCTCTAAAATAACTTGAAATATAATCCATCAAGTGGAAACATAATGATAACTGGAGTGCTACCCTGGTCATTCAAGTCTCAATTTAATTAGCAGATATGGTCATTCACTGACAGTACTTTATATCTGAAGTTGATTAGAAGAAAAGGAAAAAGAAAACTCTTCTCAAGAGCTTCATGTTAGACGAGTCCTCTCTTTCTAAGAGAGGAGATAACAATACACTTTAATTTCAGGTGCCAATAACCTCCAAAAATGTTTAGGTCCTTCAGCTAATATGTTAAAAATGTAATCAGCATGAGACAGGTGCCTAAGAGCAAAAGGAGCTCAACCAAGTGTAGTGTCACAATGGTAAGAATTCACAAGGAAAGATTTCAGGAACAAGATTTTGCAACTCTGTTGAAAAATGAGTGCCGGTGATGAACTCCACACAAAGGGGATGGGAAACCGCTTGGTTGCAGTCTTAGGATTTATTATTTTTTCTGCATCATGCAAGCACTAAGCGAGGGATACAGGGAGAATAACAAAATCCATGCAAGCCAGAGCAGAGATGAGAAAACCGCTGTTGCACCACCTTTTCTAGGAAAGTTCTTAGCCAATAGCTTATGAGAAAAGTTTTACAGACATATTACTCTGACGAATCAGAGAAGGACCTAGGTGGGTTTAATATTAACAAAAGGCTTCTGTAATCTAAAAAACAATGCACAATAATTCGTTATGTGAGGTTGTAACTTTTTTTATCTTTGCAAAGTATACATCTAGGGCTTTTTCCTGAACCAGCAATCAACCTCTGTTCTGTTCCTTGTAAAAGACATAGTGTATCTACTTGATTCTTAGCTTCCTAATTTCTCATGGGAAAATTTTGAGGTTCCCAGCCTTTCTGTCAGCCTTCCCTCTACTTTCTGTTAACCTTTCTCTACTTTCTAGAGCCTTCTACCTTTTAGATCCCCCACAAATGAGCAGCATCTTTCCACTCAAACACTCCTGTTTGTTACATCTTTGGTGTATCTCAGCTGGTCAGTTCTGGAAGTGACCTGACATCCACAGAGCTCCAGTTATCTTACAGATAATGTCCAGGGCTTACTGATAAACACTTTGAAATTCTACCCAATTTCAAGCTCACCTGCCCATGCTGATGATTAATTGTGGTCCCTTGGCAGACTAGAGGAATGGGACGATGGGGACACCAAGGAGCTTCAACAAATTTGCAGATCTAAGGCCAGGCCACTTGGGCTAGTTGGCTCAGCAGAACTTCTCCAGAAGCACAGGAGTCAGCCCAGGCTCTCATCTATCGGGTTTACTGATGGAATAGCACCAAACCAGCCCTACTTAAGGGATCAAGTATGTGGCTGGGATGGTTTGAGTCTGACCCCAAGGCCAGGCTCAAAGGCACTTCTTCACAGCAGTATAAATCTAACTGCTAACACCAAAATTAAGTATACAGTATGGAATAAGATACTAAGGAAATCAGCATAGGCTGTGTAGGAGCATCCTCATTTTTCAGGCAGGGTAAAAGGAGTCAAAGATTGTTGCTACAACCTGCTGAACCTCACATTGCAAAAGTCTGAGTCACAGATGAGCGGCAGGGAAGCATAAATCTGACAAGGATTGTCTTAACAGAGAGATGCAGAATGGCTGAGGCTGATCCATTCTGTCCACCCAAAAAAATGAAAAAGCATACAAGGATTTGTCTGTGCTTGATAACTCACTGGATGAATAGCGCCTTGACAGCTGAATCCCCCCAAAATGATTTTGAAGTCTCAGGGGTGGCCCTGGCACCCGGTGGGGGCCCCTGTCCATCCTCCAACCACCCAAGAACCAGCAGGTTCCCAAATACTTCCCCATCACAACAGGAAACATAAGAGAGACCAGACTTTAACGTGAATGGACATTGAAGGAACAAATGTGACAGCAAAAAAACATTTGCCTACTCACCAGGGCTTTTTTAAGTAAATAAGCGAGAGGGTACTTGGGAGTGACAGCAGAGTCAATTCTTGTGCCTAAACGAGCTGCAAGTGTTATGGATTCTGCCCTGCTTCCTCCTCCAAATCCTTCCTACCTCAAGGCCTGATATGCACCAGTGGGAATAACCACAAGTGCTGTAAGTGTACAAGTGCAACTCTGCCTTTAACTCTAGAGAACTGCATGTCCCTCAGCTTCAGACATTAATTTGTATATTACAGTATAGAGAGGGCAACTTTAGGCAAGTATTAGATTATTTATAACTTCAAATAAGTTACTTTGTGAGCTCATTTGCCAGACTTCCATATGAACTTTTGATAGAAATATGGAAAATGGCCTGAACTTTAAATGACAAACAGATGAGAAGGTCCAATGAAAATCAAACACTTTTGAAGGCCATGTGTTTTCACAGGGAATATAAATGGGATTTTTAATTGACACTGATTTCAGCTCATGGTAACATTTTGGGTGATCTCAATTAGTGGGGTTACAAAAAACAGTAAAGAAAGGAATTTGATTATGGCTAGCCCTGGAAAAAGGGATCTGGCATTCCCTGCATTTCTTAAATCGGGGAGTAATCTCTTTTGTAATATAACTATCCAGTTAGCATATTTTTGCAGCCACCAGGCATAGTAGGAGCTTCTTAATGCCACAGATGCTAAGTATTGTCCTTCTACCTTTTAATCAGTACCTTTTAATCAGTTTTGAGTTTTGACCTCTAGTGATTTGGACAGGTCTGAGTGCAGAGGTAGCTCAGGGCTCTGAAGAAACAGCTTTAACTGGCATTTTCCATAAAGACTTGTTACTCAAGTATTTGTATTACTTGGCTTTTCTGAAATGTAACCCCCAACTGCACAAGTGGGGATATATCCTTTCAGAGGGGTGAAGTGAGGATAAATATATTGAAGGACAGAAAGTACTCATGTAGTATGTTAGGTACTAAGAGCACCTAAAAGTTATTTATTTCCCAGCTGGCATCTGCCCATGTAGGAGTAACCAAGGTTCACTGCTTCTCATTCAGAGCTTCACTCACATCATCAAACTGTTTTAAGCTGGGAGTTTAAAGCATTTCCACCAACAAAAATTAAATATGATTTTCTGCTCAAGATGGGTGGGCATGATTGTTTTATTGCATTGTTACAAAATCCTTTGTGCAGAAACAGTTTCTAAATAAAAAAACATCTCATGCAAGCAGCTTGCACACAAATGCACCACCAAAATAATTTTTTACCTGTGCCAGGAAAGCCTTTTGTATCAGATTTAACATATTTACCAGATCTGCATTAAGAAGTACTTTTTCTTGGTTCACAATGGGCAAGAAAACGGTATCTTATTGGTCAATTTTTATACCACATTTTTCTAAGAAAGCTGTAGTACCTACGCAGAGAGTCTGATATTCCATAGGTTTACAGAAAAGAAGTCAAGTCTGAGCTTCTTCTGTGTACTGTCCATGAACTTGTGAATATTTATCATGTCTAGCTGGGCCTTGATATCAAGGCGCTGAACCAAACAGAATCTATGACAGACTAAAACTAGTTTAGCTGGCTAAACAACCACAAAACAACAACAAAAAATCACCCAAAAATAGCAAAAAGAAACATTGCTCTCTTTTCAGGGAAGGAAAGCTCTTACAGTCAGTTTGAACATGAATGGAGTAATTTTTCCTCATCATTATTCAACTGTCCCCTTCCCAAGAGAAGCAACATTTAGTGCTTCATCTTGGGGATGAGGATTAAAAACCAATGAGGAACAGTGAGATGAAGCACCTCTACTCTGAAGAGGAGCAAGGCTTTCACCCTTTTCCCTTGGCCAAAGCAGCTTCCTGCTGATGCCACAGAAAGACCCAGCTTACTACATACTCCTAGACCTAAACTCTCTCTTCCCAAGCACCTGACAGGACAAGTTTATCCTTGATGCTGTAATTTTGGTGGTGGTGTCCTTACCTTTGCTCCTATGGCTGTACCTTTATACCTGAGGCTCTTCCCCAGACTCATGTAAGAAGGCTGGTGCTCAGTCTCCTACCATTTGGGGATGCAGATGGCACAAGTGCAAATGTAAAAGGCACAGAGATACGCTGCCATATTCATTTCCAGATAGGCTGGAGATTTAGAGAAGGGAGGAAATAGTGGTTTTTCAAGTCACACACAGATTGTCTCACTTTTCTACCCTGAAGTCATTCCCTACATCATAGCTATGGCAAGGTTCAAAAGAATCTGGGGTATATTCACTGTTGTGCAAATCCAGCACTTATTTACATCTCAAAAATAATTGCTCCTGCCCCCTAATCCTTCCACAGACATAGCTGTCAAAAAGCTTTTGAGAACTTTAAAAAAAAACTCAAAAAAAGGCCCCGAAACCACATTCTCCTCTCACAAACAGGTGGAGTATTTACCACCGACAGAAAGCGTACAAAGAACTGATGAGAAATCCAGAAGCAATGGAAGTGCTCTTGTTAAATACAGTGTCTCTTGGGAATATAGGAGTTAGACTTGCTATTCATGCAGCTAATGCTTCATCACAGCAGATCCTTTTCTTTTTTGGTTTGAATTTGAAAGCTAGGAGATAGAATATCAGAACACCATGCTTTGGTGTCTTGAACTTATTTTTCTCATTAGGTTGTATGCTCCAGGATATAGCTAGATCCCCTAGAGATTTATCGTCTTTTGTACAACAATCAAAGGCCTTGAAAGGTGTATAAGTATTAGTTTTGAAAACACATATGGCTTAGAACAAAGAGAAACAGGCTGATCAAACAGCAGGGGCAATGTACAGGAGTTAATAATACAAAATAATTCTGAGCAGCAGCCAGTTTTCACAAAGCAAACATCTCAATGTGAATGCCATATTGTCAGTCAGACTCAGTCATTTTCAGATGTAATGGGAAGTGGAATACAATATCTACATCTGATATATGAACACAACTGTAAAGAATCAATACCATCTGTCTGCAAAGTATTTGGTCATTTAGTTAGCAAAACCAGGACGTTCACACAATAAAAAACAGTCCAGACAATATGGGAACCTCAGATTTTTCAACATATCATTTGTAGGGCAATTTTTAAAAGAGGAGACAATGCTTCAGCAATGCTTTATCAATAAATCTGAATGTAGGCAATAACCTCAGTGAGGGCCAGGGGTTGAGGTGGTATCTGTGTTCCTCCAGGAAAGGTTTAGGCCTTCATATGTGTTACATTAGAGTCCAAATTCAGAGCTGTGTATGTGGGTCCAGTGCCAGGTCTGGGTTTTCTCATTATGCTTGTCACAAGATATCAGAAGTAATCACACCACACAGCACTATGAATGCTAATAAAATAAACCAGTGATTGATGAAGAACTTTATCCTGAAGCATCAGCTATCTTTACTTCTTTTTCATGGGTACAGCAGCACTAATTGTTTCCATACTGACTTAACTCTGTTTTGCCAGAAATTAGCACCACTGCTATTTACTGAAATTGCTTTCTTTTTCCTTTTTCTTCCTCCTCCTGAAGTCCTGGTCATGTTATTTACCTTCACTTGTGTGTTGGTTTGACACAGACTGGTTTTTGGTAGCGGGGGGGCCACAGAGGAAACTTCTGTGAGAAGATGCTAGAAGCTTCCACCATGTCTGACAGAGCCAATCTCTGATGGCTCTGAAGATGGGCATGCTGCTGACCCAATCAGAGAGGTTGGTAATGCCTCTGTGATGACATATTTAAGAAGAAAATCAAAACAGTGAGCACGCAGGTTTTTTTGCAGGAGTGGCAAAGTGCCACCACTGGGGGCCAACCCCAGCATGGTCCGCCACAATGCGCCACCACGGCCACCGCCATCTCGGTGCGGCCCGTGGTGAGCCTTGCCTGCCTGGCCGCCCCTGGACAGCCGCGCTGCAGGTGGAAAGGGCAGGGGCAGCGGCGGTGGCTTCCCCTTCCTGGCACCCCACATGAGGGGAGGCGTTAAAGGGCGCCAGCGCCGCGGCGGCCATCACAACCCACAAGATGGTGGCTGGGCCTCCTGACCAGCTGGGGAAGCCTGACAAGCAATTCCCCCACAAGGAACCTAGATGAGACCAACTTTTTGGCACTGCGGGATCTTACAAGAAACTTTGAATTAGTGGAACTTGTTGACAGTGGTACCTACAAGCAGCAGTTTTTCTTCTAGTGAGAGAAGAGGAAGAAGTGAGGACATGTGAGGGAAAACAATATGGCAGCACCAAGGTCAATGGAGAAGAAAGAGCAGGAGGAGGTGCTTCAAGCGTCGGAGCCGAGGTTCCTCTGCAAGCCACGGTGAGGACTGTGCTGAAACAAACTGTCCCCTTGTAATGCATGATGTCCACAGCGGATGCAAAATCCATTCACAGCCCGTGGGAAACGTGCTCACACCAGAGCAAGTGGATGTTAGAAAAATCTGTGGTCTAGTGGGAGACCCAAATAGAGAGAGAGAGGGCCCCTGATTCTAGGGATAGAGAGAGAGGGCCCTTGCTTCCAAAGTAGAGCAGCCTATCTTTTGAGGATTGCACCCCGTAGACAAGTGACCCACACCACAACAGTTTTGGGAAGACGGTTTGCCCATGGAAGGGACCCCACAGCATAGCAGAGGAAAAACTCCTCTCCCTGAGGGAACAGAAAAAGATCTCAGGTGGTGAACTGACCAAGACCCCCACACCCTGTCTCCCTGCACTGTTGGTGAGAAAGAGGGAGGGGCTGGGGGAAAAAAGGGTATTTTAAAGGCTTATTTTACTTCTCATTATCCTCCTCTCACTCTGTTAGTAATAAATATACTTTTATACCTTTAAATTTAAACCAGTTTTGCCCTTAGAGTGTTTTTCTCCCAGTCCTTATCTCCACTCATGAGCCCTTTGTTAATTTTCTTGCCCTCTCCTTTGCCCAACTGTAGCAGGAGAGGGTAAGTGAACAACTTTCGTGGATACCTGGCGTTTGGCCAGTATCAAACCATGACAGCTTGAAAAGCTGGATAAAAGAAACTTCATGTCATACTGCCTTCCCCAAGCCTTCCCACTTGCAAATTAGGCAGCACTCTTGGTGCTTTGAGAGCTAACAAGCTCTTGAAAACCTGGGAGCAGGTTTGGGTTTCTAATGAAGTGTAAATCTAGGAGATGAAGGAATTGTGTCATCAAGTAGGAGAATTTTCTATAGTGGGAAAGGAGCAGCCAGCACTCCATTTGTCCTGTTTGGAATTTAATGCTGCCCTAAGATCTGACATGCAACTGACACCCAAGAATACACCTGGACCTTGGCTCTCAGGAAAGTCTTTAGGGACAAAGGGCAAAAATAACCACAATGGGCAGAATGCCAACTAGCTGAATTTAGGAAGGAAAGTCTGAGTAACACAGGACACGCTAATATCAAGCCAAGTACTGACTTACAGTGAACTGGTATAGGTCTAGGAAAACTCGTTCAGAAGGCCAATTACATAAGCTGAGGATCTGACCAGTACAATTTTCTAGGCATTTTTGTTGGTTTTTTTGAGAAAATAATGCATACATTCATGCATTAAGTCACATTCTCTTCACATAACGTCCTAAAGGGACCTCATATTCCCAGAAAAATGCCAAATTTAGTATTTATTTATATACTAATATGTTTGTGATCCAACATCATTGAGAAAGATTGCACAGCCAGCTCTGTAGGGTGACCACTTCAAGAGTAGAATTCTGCAAAGTGCTGTCCTGTTCTGCAGTCAGTACCCTCTGTGAGGAGGCTCACAATGTAGTAAGAAAGAAGAAAACCTCAGACATGCAGCAATGCCTTTGAGATAAGGGATGAACTCAAGTCTTCTGACCTTATCATGGCTCATTTTTTATTTTGTTTGTTTACAATTACAAGAAAAGGGATTAATGGCCTTGTCTACTCCCATGGTTGCTACTATTTTGCCTGCACTTGTTACTTTGTCAGTATCACAAAATATTGAAGATTAGTCCTTGTAAGCAAAGCTTACACACCTTCATACCTCCTGACGTAAACCAGTACACACTCCAAGAAGTTTGCAGCATCTCAATTTTTCTTTAACTTTCACATCTTACACTGTTATACAGACAGACTGAGAGCAAGCAGCAGTCGGACCACCTGTGTTGACAAAAATCCTAGGGGGAAAAATGGAGTCAACTCAGCTGCCTACCGCCACTTCAAACAGCCTGAATACAAGTTAAACACAGTCCCTTCTACTTGATCTTCATCATATACATGCTGAGCTGTGCCAGGTTTCCCAGTGCACTGGAGCCAATGGACAGACAAATCCTGGGCTGTATCCCACCCCATTGACTCCAAGAGGTCTCCACACAATCTGTCCCCTGAAACACATCTGGCTACAATTTCTATTTTTAGTTATGCCTGACAAATCCTGAACTGCTGATATCAGAATTTAAAGAAATACATGAAAAACACTATTTTTCCTTTTAAAACACTGTTCTCCAGGGTCTCCTAGAGATAATAATTACTGCTCAGCTCAGCTAGTGCTGTCATTATATCGCTCAATAAAATGGATCATTTTAAACCCTCAGGAGCATGGGAAGTGCCGCTGCTTCCTTGTGTGAAAGTACGAATGTGTCAGTTTTGTTTAGCAAATATAATATTTAATGTCTTTGCTCTTGGCATTCGGGATCAGTACTGCACCAACAGCAAGGAGGCAAAGTAGACCCTACACATTCAGACTTATTTTAAAAGAAATTAAGCATGTAAAAAAATCCCCAGGTAAAACACAAACCTAAAAGAACAGATTTCCCCAGGAACATGCAAAATACAAAAGTCATAGCCAAAACTACTCTAAACATTCTGATTCTCTGTTACGCTGTCAGAAATTGTACCTCACCACTGAATTAGTGGTTCACATAATTTCCACTGCAGTTGCCAGAAGATATGGCCGGATCTGACTGTTTTTAACTTCAGTTGTCAGGGTAATAGCCCACACCCCACAGGAAAGTGAGGGCAGTAAAACAGACTCAACACTCCCTACTTCCAGTAGTACTCATGATTTACTCCCCAGTTTTAGTGGCTGTACAATATTACATGTAAAAAAGCCTCCATAATGGCCCAGACTTGAAAAGTATCAGTGATCTCCCAAGCCTGTTGACTAGCAATGGGGTTGAAAATGCCATAGCTCTGCAGGGATGATTCTGTGCCAGGATCACAGTCTTTGCCTAGTGCACAATAACACTTGAAATACTACCCTGATTTTCATATATTTTTTTTCAATTTAAAGCCTTAAGAACTCTGGTCCTCACAGGGAATATACCATCCCTAAATCAAAGAAGCCAGCAGACAACTCACCTCTCCAGGTGTCAAAAGAAGTCACAGTGGTTCCTTTGCCCAGAGCTGGAGACCCACTTGGCATCATATGTTACTCACTATCATGGTACTTTCACCTAGTATGTATGGAACCATGTATGGAACATGTACAGAGTACAGATGAGTCTCATCCTCCTTGATGTTGGATGCTGAACTGGCTCCCTGTGTTCTAAAACGCTCTTGGTATACAGAGCCTCTTGAATAGATATATTGGTTTGCTTGCTGTTTTAAACTACATAATTTGTAGTTCATGTCCTGGCAGAAAGAATCTGAGTAGGTAAAAAAAAAATTCTGAACATGGAGGGGAAAAAAAACAATTTGAAAGAATGAAATGCGGGAGCAGCTTCTATCATTCCCCCTGTGAATCTTCAAGATTCTGTTCAGAAAAGGAATGTTTCCATCCTTCTGAAAAAGCCTTGGGCTCGTAACTCTTTGGATTCCCTGGATCTTCATTAATCTTCAGTAAGCATATGCAGAAACCTTGCTCCCCTACACTATTCCTTCTCATGCTCTCCTTTAAGTTCCCACTGACAGCCTAGTATAACTCTGCTCCTCAGGACTCAGCTGACACCCAGGCCAAGTATTTGGTTTGCCCAGAAGAGACTCAACAGAGACTCGTAAGGATTGTGTGCCTTATCACCACAGTCCCACTCTTCTGGGGCTACAGAAAGAGTCCTTAGGAAAAAAGGGAATAAAAGTACTGAAACAAGAGAAAACCCCCTCACTTCCTTGAGGACTCCTCTTCATCTGATCCGACTTCAGGCATACAATTCAGTCTCACGACAAAATGAAATGTGGGGGGAAAAACCAAGGAGCAGAAAACAGAGGAGCACAGTGAATACCAGATACTTTACAGATCTTTCCCACTATGCACTCCCATTTATTCAAAACTGGTGTGCCTCACCTGAATGTAATTCTTCAGCCTGAGGATGATATAAGCAGCACATTTTCATGCCTGATCCTACCCAGCTGGGCTGGCTCCCTGACAGCAGAAGCATTTCATCTTACTGCATAACCCTACTTATACATCTGCAAAGACAAAGGAGCTGCCATGAAGGGATTCCTAAACATAGCAGAAAGGGAGCCAGGGGGTGAAAAAGAGGGGCAAAACAATAAAAGCAGATATGCTGTACTCATGCCTGATATGAACATACATGAACACACACACAAAAAAAAAAAAAAAAAAAAAAAAAAAAATCAAGAAGATTAAGTGCTTCTCAGACAGGGAGTCTTGCTGCAACATTACACAGCCTGAACTGGTACCTGACTAAAAGGCAGCCTGGCAACAGAGCTCAGAGGGACTGAATTTGGACTGCCAGCAAAAGCATGGATCTGGCAAGCAAGCTTGGGCTCTGTGACATGAATCCACATTTTCAAGATTAGTGGGACCAAAAATAGGCTTGGAATCACACTACACTTCATGGAAGAGTCTTACCCAACTGCAGAGCAAAAAGGTCATACAAGCAGGCAATAGATTTTGAGTCCAAAAATGGGAAAGAATGGGGGAAAGGGTTCTGATACTTTTTGCTTATTCTTTTTGTTGCCAGGAAGAGAAAAGTTTTTCACTCTGATGCTTGTTTTGCAGCATTGAAAGTAAAGGGTATCCCATTTACAATGCCTGGGCAATTACCACAAAACCTGAGGTTTTGTTTTGGTAGTTTGCAAAGTTCCGTCTTATTTTCAAAGCTGATTTAGCATGTGGCAAATAATAATTAGTGATAAGTCTCAAAAATTTAATCATTGCTCACAGATATCTTTTTCTTTATTTAAACGAAATAAAAATTTAAAATTGCTGTTGTCCCATCTTGCTTATTTTAAGAGAATCCAAGTCCCAGAGGTCATCTAGTGAGCTCCTAGGAACCTGCTGGGGTACAAATGAGCAACCTGAGATATTAGAAAAGGTAAATACCCCAATGTTTAGAAATGAACAGATGTTCTTGAATATCCAAGTCCCCCACTGACTTTGGAAGGAAACAAGACAGTAGATGAAAGGTTGCATTAGCACCGACTTCTAAATCTTCATGTGTCAGGGTCTCTGGGGTTCACTGAAGTTAATGAGAGCACTGGGTGCACAGAAAAAGGCAAGACACATCCCTCTGCAGCTGTGGGAGTCTGTGGCCCACTCACCAGAGTTTCCTGTGTTCATTTGTTTATAGAACAGAGCTTAGGTTAGTTCAGAAGAGAGTTCCTCCTTTCCTCCTCCTCCTCCTGCCCCTCTCCCTAACCAGATGTGACAATGTTACAATATTATTATCCTGTCAGCACCGCAGGGAGAAATACAAGTAAAATTCAGGGTGAAAGGATTGTCAAAAACAGATCCAATGCAGTACCTTTCAGGTTCAATAGCCCATCTCAGGTAAACAGAAACCTTTACAGCTGGACTGTGGCTTCATTTAAAATGTTCATGGGCAAATGATTACCAGCAACTTTTTGAGGTCCTGTTGTATGCTGTGGGTAATTCCTGCTGAAAGCCACAGGAGGTACCTGCAGCCAAAAGATGGGATATAGCCTTTGGGGCTGACAAGGTAAATCACATCCCAGACTGAAAGGACCAGGCTGGGTAGGTTTCACTGTGCCAGTGTCCTTCAGTTTTTCAGTGCCACTGGGAAAGACATACCCAGACTGGAGTTGCACTGTACAAACCATTGGGTTATAGATTTTCTCTGGCAAGTCTCCCAAAAAAGACGAGCCACCTGAGCTTTCATACAGACAGGGAAGCCAAGGAAGGATGCACAAAAGGGAATGAATCAAGCAAAAGAATCAGAGGAAGGAGACTTCTGAAATAAAACACCATTAAACATTTGCAATACATAGAAGATTCCTTTTCACTGAAAGGCTTTTGCCTCAGTTTGCCATACTGGAGAAGTCAGAGATATAGCATTTATAGAGCAAAATTCAGAAGCAGGACATCTCTCCCTTCCCTGCAGCCTACCAAAGAGTTATAGCTGCAAAATAAACTACCACTATCTCTGCTCACTACATGCTACAGCCAAAAGCATGACATAGATATTATTAATCTCTTCCAATGCAACAAAGGCAATCTACAGCTTTTCCTTCAATGGGTAAACTGAAAGATACACAGTCATTGCAGGAAAGGCTATTATGTACCTATAGACCATTTTCTTGTTTTTTTTTTTCTCCTTCATCCAAGGACAGGTAAATAGGAAATTGTGCCTAAGTAAAGATTTGACCCCCAAGATACTGCTTCCTGAAAATAAAAAACTCAGAAATATCCATCCTGCTTTACCCTTTGTCTTTTCACCCTGAAAATTCCCCAGGGTCTACTTCCAGCCTACTGAAGAGAAGTTTCTTCTGTCAGTCCTTGGGAGACTGGGATTTGCCCTCAAGCCTCTAGTAAGTATGAGAAGAGCTTTCAAAAATACTGTGCGACATACTGGTGAAAAGTACAGGTTTGTCATGTGGTAAACAGCAATCTTTGAAGATTTCCAACCAAACATGCAGGATTTGGAGGACAGCTATCCTGCTCATGGGGTCCCTGCAAGAGCAGCATTATGTTCTTACTCAGCAGTGGTTTCTCCTGGCATGTAAATGGATCTCTACTGGGGCTGGCGAGGAAGTAATTGAATTCAGAGTTCATTCAGCTCTCTGGGGCTGAACTACAGAAATAGTTTTAAGCCTGAAGGAGGTTCACATAGCACTGCGGTCCTTTCATGTGTCAGCCCTGCTAAGCCGCCGATTACGAATCTTGACAGACCCATTAATCCTCAGCCAGTCTCACGCAGGAAATCATCCTGTTTCCTCTCTGTAAAATAAAGGGTTCCCATTTTGCGGGAAAGAGCGTTGTTGTGCACCTGTGCAGCTAAATATTATGTAGTCAGCAGAAGAGCTGTATGGACTGACTGGCAGAGTGTGATCGGAAACAAGAAAGGGATCCAGGATGGCCAGCTGGGCTACTGGTTAGCAGCAGTGAGAGGATAGGATCAGCTGGCCTTCTGAAAAGGAGAAATTTGGTTGGACAATGTGAAAAAGCCGAACCCAAGAGGTCTTTGAAGCAGTTCCTACTTGGGTTAAGAACCACACTGGCATCAGTGTTCTACCCATGACAACTGGGACCAAGTTTAAGAAGTCTAAAACTGGCAAGACCTAAACCAAAACTGCAGTATCTACACTGGTGATAAAATAATTGGAAAACATAAGTCAGGTACATGCAGAAGGCTCAACTGTTTTTCATTGTAGACAACTGAATTATAGCTGCTTTGAACATAAGCCCCCCAAAATTAGCAGGAAGCTCTCAATTGCTCTCACCAAGCAAGAGGACTGATTCTAGGATACGAGCTAGCACTTGGATATTCTCTGCCCAAAAGCAAATTTCTGCCACTTGCAACATTTCTTCTCTCTTTTGCCTCAAGAAATAGGCAGTGCAGATGTACCTCATCCTTTGTTCGGGACACAGGCAAGTTGTTGCACTTTACAGTAATGCCAAGCTGCAATTTGATCACATTTTCTGCAATCCCCTGTAGCTGATCTGCTTTCCAGATTTATATTGTACTACAATCTATGAAGCAAGCCTATTGGTAAGGAGGCAGACAAAGCGAAAGCTAACAACAATGGTCACTATTTTTGTGGGCAGCTGTCACAACCCAATGATCTTGCACAACATGAAGTTTATGTTAGCAACAGAGGAGGAAGAAAACTAATTTTATCCAGTAGAAATCAGGAAACAAATAATAGAAATTAGTTTATTCCCAGAAAAAAAGTGCATCAACTTTGCAAGGTGTCTAAAAACCCTGTTGGAAAAGAGTTGGTCTCTGGAACAAACCCTACACAGACTTCCCTGTTGAAATCAACACAATTATTTGTCTGGTGTTAATACAGTGACATGCTGCTTTGCTGAAATGTCCCTGGCTGCCTTTCAAGCTCTTGAAAAGACAGCAAAGATTTTGTTTTGATTTAAAACTATTTTTCAGCACCTCCATGTTGGAGTGCCCTTATAAAAGGGCCCACAGAGTCTTTTGACAGGGCTGTGTGACACCGGCACTTAGAGGAAGGGACTAATATTAAATACTGACACTCAAGTATGGACTTCTAGCCTTTAAAAAAGTTACTTCTTTTTAGCCCACTGAATTTTCCTGACGCTTCCAACTTACTATTTTTTATTTTATAAAATGGCTGTCTTAACCTCAAATTTGAATTAATAGGTCACCAAGGAATCAAATACTATGGTAAAGTAATGCAAATATCGCTACACAATGTAGAACTAAAAGAAGCCAATAAATTCTTGATAGTATATGTTCATAAAATGGTCAAGATTGCAAGATTCCCTTAAACCAGTACAATATCACCTTTTTTTAATCAAAAAAAGCAAACTGTTCTCCAGGGCCTATCCTTTCAAGATTAAACAAAATCCCTTCTTCCCATTTCCCTTCTATTTTAGAAATTCTATTGAAATCAGGTATTGAAAATTTGTGGTTACATGCTAAAGATATGAAATTGATGTCCCATATGGCTGACCAAAATGTAACCATGAACAGTCCATCACTCCGAAAATTTACTTCTTTTGTTTTACCAATGGATGTTAGACACCTTCATAGGATGATCCTATTCCTGCCAAATTCCACAAGGTTTCCACAAAACATTATCATTGAGATCCCTGCAAACTGTTCAGATTAAATAACTCAAAGTTGACCTGATAACAGAATATGGCAGGTGATTGAAGTAAGCCAGATCTTTTGATGCAACAATGAATTAAAACCACTGCAAAACAGTGTTGGTAAAGGCAAAGACCTTACACAGCAAAGGACACACAGTAGAGCTTTCCATGCTAAATGTGTTGGGAAAGGCAGGAACTGATAAAAATTAAAGTTCAAAAACTTGTAAGAAGGAACCACATGGTGGCAGTTCAAAAGTCTAACCATCTTTGTGTACTTAAAGAAATAACTGTGGGTCACTGTTGACTTTGCTAATGGCATTCACAGAGGGTTTTCTGAGGTTTGCTTTGCTTATGAGGAAATTGAGTCAGAGGGACTAAGTGAAGGACCCAAAGCCTCAGGCAAACCTCATTGCCAGGACCAAGTTTATCAAAAGTCCCCTGCAGACACCTGACTTCTAGTCAGACCATGAGGCCTCTCTAGCCTGTTAGATCTAAAATTATTTCACCTGCTGTTATAAAGCAAGGAGGATTAGATCTGTCTATTTCTTCAAAGTATGTGTTTGTTTTGAAGCATACACATTCTTGCAGTAAGAAAGGCTATGAAACCATCACAGTGAAATGTTTTTCATGCAGTCTAATATAATTTCTCCACTTTGAAATCAGATATCTTGAAATATGCATTTGTGTAATCTTTCAGCATCCAAACCTCTGCAAAATGGGACAGAATCAGAGTTTTGGCAGAAGAATCATGTTTCACCTTGCAGCTTAACAATAGCTTAGAACGGCTGGTGCCCTGCAGGGAGCTCAAAATCTGGTACAAGCACAACACCACAGACAACTGGGTCAAGAGATGTCACTTTACCTATCTTCTGGCTTCTGTCCAGGACCTAGCCCTTTTCTTCACTGCTCCTCCACCAAAATTCTTCTCCAGACTCCTGACACAAGAAGCAAATCAAATACCAGCTTCCCTTCCAAAATAGCTGTAATGCAGCCCTTGAAGACCTATTACGGCTCAGCTGTAACAGAGGAAAGAGAACTTATGGGCTCCAAATGCTTAGGTGAAATGTAGGCCAAATTCATAGATTTCTGTTTACATAGACTCTGAAATTTATTCATTTTCTCCAGTTAGCTGAATAGCTTTTTTGTGAAGAGGGGATAAAACTTGTTATCAAAATACTGAGGACCAATGCAGTTCAATGTATTTCAATGGTAGATTTCTGTTCCATGAAGAATGGGTTTGTCTGTGTTTATAACTTATCGTTTTAACACTTCCTTCTAATAGCATCTGATTTTCTTGAGTTCTCCAGATGCAATGAGGCCTTCCAAATGCAATGTGCCATCTTTTTCCAAATGGAGCACAAAGGTGGTAACAGTTCAGGGAGCAGCTCAGGTATCAGTGGCAGGATATTAATAATAAGGTTTTGTGGTGATACAATAAAATGACACAAGTTCTTATGGAGGATTCCAGTGGACACCCTACAAAATCAAGGCTGAAGTTTTCAACACACTGTGTGCCATCATATGCAAGTAAGGCAGTCAAGTATCCAGTTATCTTTACTGAATCATTAAAAATAACCAGTCAAAAGAAGCATTACCCAGATAGGCACATTCATTTCCACCATGCAGAGCACAGTCCAGCACATTTTCTATTTATGCAAGTACAAGTATTGCATTGCCTTGACTCTACCATAATACCATTGTTTGCCTAACCTAGACCAAATAGCCTGTGTAGCTCTTTCCCTGTATTACAATAATCTAAACCCAAATCTGGATAGACCTGCTTAACCAATAGTCCTCCTGCACATGCAATAAATTCAAAATTTCAATGGCTACCCCAGTTCTCCTCAACTCCTTGTTTTCTGCTCATAATGCTCATTTTCTTTACTCTAGGAGTATTTTATGTGGTCATTCCTTAGCACAAGAATGATCCCACCAAGTCAGAGCAAATAACCAACTCCCACCACCTCCAGCAGTGACCAACAGAGAAATCCTGCTGGAGGATGTGAATATGAGACCAGCACAGTTCCCTACCTCATTCTCCCAGCTTCAAGAATTTTGGCTTACGGAGGATCCAGATCTTTCCTGCTTCCCACAGTTTACCAGAGTGGTGGTGATTAATGAAGTCAGCTGTGTAATCTTCTCCCCTGCATCGCAACTGAACGTGACGGATGAACTTGAACAGACTTTCAATGCCACCCAGCATAGCTGACAGCAGCACAGCCACATTGCTCATGCCCCATGACAATTCTCATTCCTCCTGCTAGCTCTCAGCCACATCAAGGAATGTCTCTTGGATAGACTGAGGCTAGGGAAACTTGCATTCAAACCTCTCTTCTGTTGTTGGTTTCCTGTGCAAACACCAGCGAGGCAATTTGGGATCCTTTTTTTGGCAACGTAAAGATAGAGGCTCCTGCGCAAGTCGAATGAGAGCAGTTTGGTTCCCTCTGGCATCTCTCTAGAAGAGCATGTTTCTCTCCACTGAATTACAGCTGAAATCCCCTTCGAGTTCTCAGCCTGCAAAACAGCATAAGGCACTGTGCTGACTGCCCAGAGCTGCTGAGGAGAAAAGATATTGAAGCCTCCTAAAGTTCAATTATGGTGGTGCAGAGGTGTGTAACTAGGTAGCCTTTGTTGCCCTTCCAAAGGCAGATGTGTAGAAGGCAAAGTGAGGCAGTGGGTGGCATTTTGTCCTGTGAAAAAGGCAGTTCTTTTTCATGCTGGCCCTTTGCCACATGGTGAGCAAATGGGCTCTTCCCTTGTCCTCTTGGGCCTGTAAACATGCCACTGAACTACACCTGTACCTGACTACGGGTGGGCTGCCTCGTGCTGACTGCACACAACACAAAGCCCTGATTTTGTCACACTTCCACCTGTGTGTTTGCTCTTGCCTAGCTATGTACAAAGTCACAGCAGATAAGCCATATGCCATGCTGGGGTGGGAGTAGAACAGGAGGGTGCCAAGGGAACAGGGGAGAAGGACTTGCTTTAAGCTCATTTCTCCTTGTCCCTAGCCCTGATGGAATTGTATTCTGCACACACACTGAAACATTAGCATCGGCTGATTTGGAAAGAATATTGGAAATGAAGTGATGGCAGAGTAAATGTCAATGCATTCAGTGTGACACAGTGAGCACCAGATCTTAAACAGCTTCATCATTGTGGCATTTACTGTATCCTGAAATAATATTAATCCCACTGTTGTCCTTCTTGATGGAGTCATCCATGAATATGGTTTATGGGACTGGCCAAAGTGCTAATAGGTTAAAAGAACAACCTATCCAGTGTTCCACTAAATTAAGGTCGCTTCATGGGATTTAATGAAACAAGTACTGTGTGGGATTTCAAAGGACGTTCCTGTAATTCATGTCTATTTAGGGCTCCTGCTAACCAGAAACCTAATTTCTTTGAGTAAAATAGGTTTTTGTGAAGCCTGGCCATGTGAAAAAAGCTTTAAAGGGCAATAATCAGAAGACCTCATCTGTAACACTTTGTTATTTCAGATGAGTGTTTTGAAAGTTTGGGGGATGGAGTCATTAAAAAAAAAAAAAAAAAGGAAAGGGACAAAAAAAAAAAAAAGCCAGTATGCAAATTAATGAGAGCAAATGTATTACTGCTGTTTGTCTCTCAAAGATGTATGAACTGTTAAAGTGAGACCCAGACACCATTAAATTACAAATGGTGTAGACACTTAATAAGCCAGATACCATCTCACAAAATAAGTAAGTAAATTGGCTCCCATATGCCCAATGAGGAATTGATGCTCAAAAATTATGGGCAAATGGCATCACCTAAGGCCACTGCCTCAGAAACAGACCTGTATTTTGTTCCCCAGTTCTGTATGTAAATGATGAATGAAATGATGAATGGTCGATGAAATGAAGAATAGATGTGCCACTGGAGACGGCAAAGGGAACAAGAGATAAATGAGCTTTGTTTACTGAAACTAGAATTTGGTCGAAACACCAGAGGTGTTACCTGCTCCTGTAAAGTTGGACCTCTAATGACCATCACAGACCAAAATTTTGATCACAGACAAAAAATTCACAATTGTCTCAAGGAAACATAAAGCATTTTCACACTTTGGAATGCTCCAATCACCTCAGTATTCCCCAGAAGTCCAAAACAAGCTAAGAATCAATAGCAACACTAAATTCCTGATTCTTAGATTCAGATCTTGTGTCATGTTTTCAAGATTCTGGAAACAGACTGCCAATATCTATACTCAAGCCAAGGACTAATCTTGACAGGTACTTGACATGAACATGTGCTGTCAGAAAAAGAGGAGGAGGCACACTGCATTTCATACCTTGGTGACTCATCCCAAAGTCTTGAAAACATCTACTGCTAGGGCAGGCTCTTTGCAGAAGCAAAATCAGCAACTTCAACTGCATCAGACTTCTGCAAGCTGCAAAATAGCCTCTGCAGCCCATGAACTCAGGCCCAGTTGGACTGTGCTACAGAAAATGCTGCAGGGATAGCAGTTATTTATCAAAGAACCATAGAATATTTTAGACTGGAAGGGACCTCAAAGGTCTTCTTGTTTCAATGCTCCTGCCATGGTCAGGGACACCTTTCACGAGATCAGTTTGCTATGGGGTCCATCCAGCCTGGCCTTGAACACCTTCAGGGATGGGAAATGCTACACCTCTGCTTTCCAACCTCCCACATGCAGCAGGGAGGAGAAGGCTTCTCTTTGACTTCCCAAATCTTTTATTTCCCTTTTCACGCCATCCCAACAGTAGTCCTTCAGTCTTGATAAAACAAAATTCACACACTGCCAGAAGTCTCTGACTTGCCCATAAAATGTAAGAGAACACTTTCAGCAACTTCATGAAATCTAACATACATAACTTTTTAATCCAGCAGTTCAGTGTTACAAAAGCAAAAAGCACCTTTAATACCTCAGTAGCAGAAATTTGTGATAATGTCTGGAAAAAGCCTCTAGACTAGCTACAGACACAGCATGCTCTGCGTGCCAGCCACCACTGCCTGTCCACACACCTGCTTTGGAGGTGAGCTCAGTCCTGACTCATCAGGTGTACCCAGCATGGCACATGGAGATTTGAGGCAGCTGACTGCTTCTTGCCAAAAGGAAGTTTTTCCACCTGTGCCAAAGGGACAGTCTGCATGCATATGTGTTATTCAGATTTCTCACCTTTGGAAGGAATAGGGTTCCCCCAGTCTGCTGCCTTCACGTGGACTCAACTGTAACAATAGTCAGGCTCGAGGGTTCAGGGTTACGGAAATTAAGTGCAGAGACAGGACAGATGGCAGTGAAGGTTGTAACTTGAAAGAAGGTTACCAAAAAAGTGTCATTCCAAATTTTACTTTGCCATAGATTATCCTCGTAGTAGCTCTAGTATCTACTAGGCAGAATCCTCAAGGCACACTTTAACCTTTAGAGACATGACCTAGACTTTGGGTTCATATCCTATGAGGCAGAGACTGACTGGAAATGAGACCACCATATATCATGTCTGCCTGACAGAATGAAACACACAGCCATCACAAGAAGAATAAAACCCTCTCTTGAATGTGTCTGCATTGTAAAAGAGAGAGGGAAAAGCTTGATTTATTTAAACAGTACTTAACTAACAATAAACACTATGAAACAAAAACAAACTAATGCTTAACCATTAAAGCATCCATTCAATAGCCCATCTGTCATATTGTTAAGACCTTTAGAAGTTGTTTAACAAAATGTTAAATAAGATGACATTCAGCAGCACAAAATGCTTGACTGGCTAATGCAACAAAAAGGGGTTGGCCTGCTGGTGTTTGATATACTGCTCCGTGCTACAGGCTGAAAGCACTGGAGCACACGAGGGGGCTCCCGGGCTGTCACTTTTTATCTCAGTGAGCAGTGCCAGAAAAGCCCATAATCACCACAAGCCAGTCTCAGCTGCATCATGCTGGGTGGAAGGAAGAGGAAGAAAATCCCAATGCAGATAGGGAAAAGAAAATAAAAGGTACTATATAAGAAGTAAAATAGGAAGCAGAAGCAACAGATTGGCTAATGACAGGAAAAAGGAAGAAAGCCCCAAATGATCATATTCTTGGTGACCCATGCATGTTCCAAATCTAGCATTTGTGGGTTTTCTCTCAACCACTTCATAACTTCTACATTCAGCAGTAAGGCTTGAGGGATGTGGTATGAAAATACTCCAGATTGGCCATGATAGACTATTTAGTAAGTATCTAACAACTTCAAAGGTGAGTGCAGTCAATTCAAAGACACACATAAGTTTGTTTGTTTCTTATATGGGAACAGATTTTTCTCTTTTGAAAATAGCGACTCTCATACCATATGACTTTTTAAGAACTGATTTCATTGATGCCAGGGGCTTGCACAGCTCCAAATCTATCATCAGGCTTAAGGCAATACAAGTAGGCAAGGGAGGCTGTTAGCTGGCTTCCTGCAGTAGTTGAAGAATAGATATTATTTTGCCCTGATAAAGCCTGTTTCCTAAGGAAAAAAAAAAAAGGAACAAAAAAACCCTTTCTTTTAGATCTGCAGAAGAAAGAAATGGTATAAAGTATTCAAGTTTAGACATGCAACAGTTTTCCCAAGGCATACTGGACATCTCTGCTGTCACAGATGATGCTCCCCAGCCCCAAATGTTACTAACAAAAACAGGAATCTTTAAAAAGCAAATAGCAGCATGCAAATGACTGATAAAAATAAGAGTGCAATTTTCTTTTACAATTTAAATTCTTCCTCTGGGATTACAAGTATGAAGCTTTTATGCTGGTATCAACACAAAGACACCCCTGCTAGTCACATCAGTACAGGAGCACCTTGTCAAACTCTAGGGCAGGATGTCATAGCCTAGAGAACCTACAGATGTTTTCACTGACTTCAGTGGTAGCCCAATACATGTCAGGATGAACTATGATTAAAAGTAAGCAATGCTCCCAGGTAGCTTATTGATTTAGAAAGTACTCCCTCTGAAAATATACTTTTAATCAACTGTTATTTAATACATCAGAACTGAGATACAATAGAAAACAGGAATTCAGTACAGGTTAGCAAGTCTAGATAAACACTGACTGACAAATGCAGAGTGTACCATGGCTGCTAACAGATGTTAAAATTGCAAGCCCTGTTCCTGCTGTGATTGATAAACAGATTTCTTACCTGCTGCGAATACATAACTAAGAATAATTTTTTTAAAAACCCGAAACCACTGTTTTCCCAGCCTTAAGTATATTCTTAGAAAGAGGGGAGGAAAAAAGGAAGAAAAAGCCCAGCATGCTATGCAATGCTGGCTCTAGAACCAAATCATGTGCCATAAAGGTGCCACTCTCACATGGAGGCACATTAAGTACGAACCAGATGCAAACACAGCTTCAGCTTAACAGCAAGAGTGACAAGGAAACCACATAACCCTTTTTCCTCTCAAATGTCCTCCCCCAGCCTGTTGCTGCAGCAAAACCTATTCCAGATGAATAAGGGAAAAACAAGCAAGACCACAATAGTGTTCTGTTGATGACATGAGTAAAATAACAGGGTGTATGTATATGTATATATATGTATCTGTATGTGTGTGTGTATATATATATTTATTTTTAACTCCTTTCTCACTGAAATTATCTTGGCTGTCAGTAAAGAATACTAACAGTAACACCCCAGAATGATCATTTTCCAAACTAAGAGCTCTAAAGGTCAGCCTTCAGCTGTACCAAATTCAACACAACTGTGACTGTGTCACCACTTGGGAAAGGGGGAGGGGTTCTTCAGCAAAACATATGGCAACAGCAGTTTATTTTATCACATTGCTGTATTGTTTTGAAGTGAGAGAAGGCTTGTAGAGAGAGATAGTATCTTTTATTAGACCATCTATTATCATTTCTTCCTTGCCCTTTTAAAAGTAGTTTATTTTATGGGTTAAGGATGACTAGAGCAGAGAAAAGAGCTCTGCTGTAGTACTCACAGACAAGAGCAGAGAAACAGAGATAAAAAGGGAAAATAAAGAAGAAATAAAGACAGCCCGATCTATCCAAAAGCTGGCATATGAGGGTTTTATTAGAAACATACTGGCAGAGTGAGAGGAAAGAAAACAAGTGGAAAAAACACTCATCCTATACAATGAGTATCTGACTGTATAGGCTGACTCTAAGAGCTAATCCAAAACTCCAGCCAGGTCAGCAGAAGAATTCTCACAGATGCCAGTCCAGCCTCTCCTGTTACGCAGTTTTCAGTTACATGAATACATCTGTGAATGTTCAAGTGAGAAAGAGGATTTTAAAATCTATTTTAGACTTTATAACCCTTCCAGTGTGAATTACATAGAAGAATGCCAGCTAGTTGCATGGCAAATATGCCAGGTTTTGACACAAAGAAGAAAAGAGCATTGTGTTTGCCTTTCTGGTTTTTCCTCCACTTGGGGAAATATCTTTGCACTGCCCTGACCCCCAAGATATATACAGCAATCAAAGCTTTGTAACTCCAAGCTCACTTGAGTAACACCACGTAAGGTAACAGGAGAGTGCCAGCACATGGAAGCTGTTCTGCTACAGCACCAGGGGGATCCTGGCTCCTACTGCAGATTCCCTGCTTGTATGATCATTAGTTAACTTCAAAGAAGCAGCTGACAACCTTCCACAGTGACTGAAGAAAGCTGAAAAGATCAATTACTAAAAATTATTAGTATGCAAACTATACCCATGTTCTGCAGCCAGCAATTCCTTGAAAAGGGTATCAGAGACCGAACAAAAGGATAAATAAATAATCCTAGCCTCTATTTTCAGCAGAAACAGCAGGCAAAAAGAAACCTTTAGGGATACTAATTCTATTGGAAACACACTCCTCTTTTCCTATCAAATATATTACACTGAAACTTTAATGAAGCTTTAAAACATGAAAATAAGAAAACCATCCCATAAATGGATAAATTTGCTTCCTTGGCAAATTAGTCATCCGGCTAACCTATCTATTTCTTTGTCTTTAAAGCACTCCTGCTCTCATCCAAAGTTATCATTAACTGTACCCATGGTTTCTGTTCCAGGGACAAAATAATACATTGTGACAATGTGTATACTTGCACAGCACTAATATTATGGTTTTGCAGCTGTGGAACTAGGTGGTATCAGCAACTTTAGTGTAAATACTGTTTTCAGGGCCCTACAACATGGATGTTAAAAAACAAAATGCCAACTTCTCTATAATGGCCAGTTTCCTGAACCCCTCTCAACATGCTCAGTAGTTTATCAACCAGATTGTGCCCTTTGCAGCAATTGGTGGGTTTTAACATTTAGAGATTGTCTTAGGTTACAATGTAAGATGTACCCAAAAGTATGTATTACCATCCACGCAAGCTGTTAGAATAAGTGGGGCAGTGTTCTTTATCTCCTCCATGAGTCAGAGAATGGTAGCTCTGACTCTGAATGATAAGTCTCCATGAAAACTCCCTCCTCAGAGCTATCTTAGCTAAGGGGCCATCAAGGTCTCCCAGAGTGACTTGTAGAACCGCAGAACTACATTGTGAGATGCTCTTCCCAGGGGGAGGTACCAAACATTCCTACCTGGATATAATCTGAGGCTCAGAAGACCACAGGCAGCACCTACCACTGGATTTCCCAGAGGACAGGAGCTCTTGATAACTACCCCTGGACCTCCAGAGAAGGACCCTTCTACAGGATCTCCGCTTTGACAGAACCACATCCATCACTCCAATGGGACTGTAGACACCATTTAATCAGACTGCTACCATCACCCTGACCAGCAGAGTGTCAGGTCGTATTCTGACTCTTTCAGTTTAAGCCAGTGTTTCTGTGCTACTGCCTTTATTTTAATTTTCCAATTAAATTGTAGTTCTGACTTGGAATCTCCCACTGGTTTGCTTTCAAACTAGTACAGAGATAGAATAAATGTTTCTCAGGCTTTTATCTTCTCTAAATACAGGAGGAAATCTGGTTTATAAATGCATCATGCAACTATATTCCTTACTAATATGAGCTAGTGCAGCTGCACTAATAACTGTGGAACTGCACCTTTTAATAACAGCAGAGGGTCTGGGCTATAATACCATGATACTAGGGGCCAGTAGGTCTCATCAGTCCTCTCCTCCCTTAAGAAAAAAAAAAAAAGAAAAGAAAAGAAGAGAGATTGAAATGTAAAAAAACTGAAACCCAACTACTATGACTATATCATCTGGTTCATCTTTCAGGTCATTTATGTGTGATTTTTAACCTGAAGTGGGCTCAGATTAGCATGAGAGACACCTACAAACCACACAACGGGGCATTCATCTATGACACTGTTTGATTCACACCATTTCAGATTTAGCAGGACACATGCTGACTTGGTACACAGCCTCACCCTTAAGACTAAACCAGATGTGCAGCAACTGATCAAGAGTGCCTTTTCCCAAGCATGTTTTTTCTTCCTGTTGAACTACTTGTTTTAGAGATAGGTCTGCTGAAAGGCCACTGAACTACACAGTTAAGGAAAATGCACAGAGAGAGGAGCTGCATCTTTGACTGAAGCAGAATCCCTGTCAGCCACAGAGAAGCTGTGCTGCTGTTAAACATCTGATTAGTTTATTCTGCCAAACATCTGAGAGCATCATTAGTCTCACAAATGGTTTGAATTATGATCAAATGAGCTGAGTAACCTGCTGCCATGAAACTCCATGAGTCCTGTTTTCTCAGGTCTCAACATGTGTTACTCAGTGCGAAGCCATGTCTCCTGGCTCTATTTGATGGCTCATGCAGACAAGGGTTTAAAAGTGCCCTTTTCATCCTAAGGACAACCCTTCCTACTGAATTCTTTTACCTGAAGATTGCCCCAGTATATATTTCCACTAGACAAGAAGAATTAATGCAACATTTTCGGACATCTTTTGTCACTGCACTATCACACTGTTTGATGGCAGGTATAGAGATGTGCTGCTGTCTATTTTTTGAAAACAAAATTAAAACCAGAAACCACATCACATTTCCCTGATGATTTGAGGCTTAATGGTGATGAAAAGGAATTAATGAAACCAGTTTGTCATTTTGCTAAGACAGGACCAGGCTATCTCTACCACAGAGAGAGTACCAGCACACCAGCCACGAGATTTACCTCCCTCCTTCACATTTTGCTGCAACCGAACCATTTATAGCAAAGAGGCTCTGACATAGATCAAAATACATCAGCCCAACCTAATTCCAACAGAAAAAATATTAAATGCCAGTATTTCAACTTCTGAAGGCTGACACCTGCTGTGGTAATTCCAAGGGTGAGTAAATCCCTGTAGTCCAGCAGATGAGAGATTCTTGTATAAGCAAAAATATCAGTTTCAAATTATATTTCCTCTACTGGGTGCCTAAACTCTTTGCTCAGAAGCTAAAGTACCCAGATAGATTCACGTAGAAATGTGGGAATCTCCCATATGTACTTCCTTTTGTCCTGTGAAATACTTTACTAAATAGGAGTTATTCTGTACAGAATCAACACAGTGAAAAAAATTCCTGCTGTTCTCAATTCAGTGACACTGAAATATTTTATCCTGAGATACAGAAGAGTGTTTCTGTGCACAATCTACCCCAAAATTATTACATGGAAAAGTATCAAGAAATATACAGGCATAGTGATGGAAGATTTGTAAGAACAGCCACAAATCAGCGTGTTCTTTCTTAGTTTTACAAATTCTGAAATTAGGAGCTTTGTTCTCCCCTCTGGGAATAAATTGGTTTATGAAATCTGAAGGAGAGAAATTACACAAATGCACTGCTGTGCCCAGGAACAGTTACACTCATTTAGCCACGACTCCACCATCAAGAAGCTCCACAGACAGCTGCCGTGTCAGCTGCCAGACAAGAAATAAGCATCCAGGTTCATTCCAATTAGTGACCTGTGATGTTTTTTTGTTCATTCCTGTTTTCTAACACTTCCTGCAGAGAGCACCTGAACTAGTGTATAGCCAAGCTAGAGCTACAGCAAGCGCCTGCTGAAATGCTACGGATGTTATTTTGTGTCACGTGATAAAATCACAACAAACACTACTAGCTTCAATAACATGAGGGCAAGATTTAATCATAATTGCACTCATGGGTTGGAATTTTCTAAGTGAGAAAGGTCTTCAAGTGAAACAAGTAGTTTCAGGAAAAACATTTCCATTCAAAAAATTCTCATTTCTTCCTTTTAGGAGAATAAAAACATAACTATCCAGTTCTGAGGCAGATATGCTTATTTGAGTTCATCTGAACTACTGCAGTGCCCCATGATATTCCAGTTTTCAGCTATGGCACCACTGACAGATCACATGTGTAACGTACTGGCTTGGAAAATATATTAATTAGTATACTGATTATAATTAACATAATACAAAAATACTGCTTTTCTTCTGCCAGGAATCCTTTTGTTCAAAAATATGTTTACGGATCATGTTTAATAATTACAGCCTGATATAATGTATTGGGGGAGGAAGTATATAAAAAAAATAGTGTATTTATAACTTCCAACAGCTCTTACTGTATGAAGACAAGACAGAACCTCAGTGGGATTAACAGCTGTAGGCTCCCAGCCCACAGCAGCAAACCTGCACCAGTCAGTGAAATCAGTTTACTCATTCTCTGCCATAATACCTTTTCCTATTGTTGATGAGGAGACACTTCACAAAAAATAAAACCACTGATCTTCATATTCCAGATTACCACAGAAAAATAATGGTTTTCCCCACTGAGAGACAGGTAGAGTTACTCAGTACCTTCCTTTTGTACAAACTCACCCTCTCAGATTTCTAACACTTTCATTACCCAGCTCATACAGTTCACTGCAATTGAGATATGATTGTTTTCATTAATTAGAAGAGATTAGCAATGCTAAAGTCCTCTCCTGACAGAAATAAAGGCACGATCCACAAAATTATGCCCACTTAAATATGGAGTTAAAGAGCAACAAATGCCTTGCAAATTTGCCACTAATATGTTTTCTGCTCTTGCTGAGTGTTATTATATTTATGGATTTAGTATGGCTTCCAAGATGATAACTGCAACTCTTGTTTTTATGAAAGGACATCTGGATCAGGCACATATCCAGAATTAGTATTCTTCTTGCAGCAGAGCTCCAGCATCTGTTCCATATGCTATTGTATCTTGTATATTGACTAACTTCCAATAGAACTGGATTTTGCAGAGTTTACTACAGTGCTATTAGAGTGCTCATCAATATTTTTCTCCACTTAGAATTCAAAACCCTACTCAGCATTAAGAAATACAAGCTTACAGCTTTTCTCTCCCAAGAAACCTCTTGCTATGCAGTTCTGTACACTGCCACAGTCTTTGCATCACTGTGGTTACAGACAGCAGACATCAGTTTTTGTCTGCATTGGTCTTAAAGAAGGCTATGTTCCAAAGTTTCCAAATGGAGTCCTAAAATTTGGGGGTATTTTCCCATCAGTAATCTGTAACTCTTTAAGGGCGTATTTTCCCTGCATAACATTCTTCCCTGCTTTCTTTTTGATGCATCTGAATGACCTGGAGCAAATGGCCAGTTCTAAGCAGACTGATAAATTGGCAATGTCTAGATAGAGAATACAATACTGGGGAGAGATTGCCAACAGAACCTCAAAGTAAATCATTTTTATATCTTCCCTTGAGTTTTTTTCTGAAAGGAAAGTCTCATTACATTTCCCAAACTTCATATGTCCCTTTACAAGTATCTCTTTCTAATCTGGCGAACAAACAGAGTATTCCTTGCTTTTTATCATCCATTTTCTCCAGCCTTTCTGGTTTGCCAGCATAATTTCTTTCACTCAAAAAGTTTAAAGGAGTGGAGTTGAAAGTTTTATATCAAGAACGCCTTTCAACATGCAGTAGTTTTACAAATTAAGATTCCCTGCAGGCAGATAAATGTACCCATGCTCTCCTGTGTACCACCTTTTCCTTCACATATTTCCTGTCTAGTAAAGTTACTCCTCGGTTTTGTTTTCTGCCTTGCATGTAAAAAAAAGTGATTTTGGCTTCTGGGGACTTAGGGATGTTATCATGTTCTAAGACTTAATGCTGTTTTCCACACAACATCCATTACTCTACCACATATCTACCTTCATCTGACACTCACCAGTCGGTCCTAAATGTGGTCTGAAACACTTTGCTCCACGAACTGTTCATCAACAGTTCATCAAACTTCCTATCTTGATCTCACACTCTGTTACACAAAACTTACAAGTAAGTACTTGTGGGTGTATTGGGGAATTCAAATGGATCACTGTCACACCTACATCTTGTCTCTCCTGCTTGAAGACAAATGTAAGAAAAACGTTTCATTTACTCACCTTTTTTTTTTCTCCTAGAAAGGCTTGACACTGAAGGAATTTTTTAAAGACATTTTCAGCTCCACCAGGGACTTTGCTGAGCAGTGAATCATAAGACATTTATCTTCTCACCCACATAGTTCAGTCGAAGTGCAGCTTGGCTTTTGGTCACCAATTTCAAACTGCTCCCAAAAGATTTCTGAACTAGCTTGTCCACTGCTGCATCACTGTCAACCAGAACTCCCCACCATGCCTGAAACCACAATGTGTTGTGACTGTGCACAAGGAAAACGTACTTCATTTGGGCTTTCCATCACTTTATCCCACATGCCACTTTTATGTATTTTTCTTCTTACCAGATCTTTGTCAAATTTATTTCCATTTGCCTCCCCCAAGTGTTTTATGCAGCCTGCCTACGGCATGCTTTATGACTTCCTCCCCTTTTCACTGTACACTTTTCTGCCCTCTTGACAGACAGTCTGTGAGTGGAGCTTGTATCAAAACACAACCACAAATCTTTTGCTACTTTCTTTTGTCCTCAGTAAAAGACATGCACTACACATCCCATACATTGATTCCTCTTACATCAAAACCTCCTAGTAAGTGTGGGTAGTATCCTTACAACTCCACTTTGGGCTCTACACATAGTCAGTCTACCAGCACCAAAAAAACCCACCAAAATCTCTTGAAAATGTGCATTCATACACACACACTATCGCAGCATCTATGGAGACCAGCCAAAATTTCCAAACTAGTAATTAACTTCGGATGCCTCTAGTAAGATTGCCAACATGTTTCCCTCCAGAAGCTGAAGGAAGGATGCCACTCATCTTCACATTTTCTCATCCCCATCCCCTCACCCAGTGGAGGGTGGGGGTACATGACAGCAACCAGCAGTGGTTGTGTTTCACTCTTACATCATCAGGGAAAGCTGAGAGTGCATGGTGTGTCTCATCAGCTTCCCAATCACCTTCTGCATGCTGGTTTTGCTAAGGTTTGTGGCTGCATTTTTTTTAATGTCTTTTTCAAACAACTTGATTTTTTACTTGCCATTCTGTTTTATTATAATTATCACTACAAGAGGAGTAACCTGGTTAATTGAAACCTAGAGTTCTTTCACTGCCTTTCAATGCACATTCAAAAAGCCAATGTTTAAAATTACTTGTCAAGGCATGGGATGGTTTTGGGGAGTTCACCATGCCTTTTTGACCTTTTTTTCTTTCTTTCTTTTTGCTCTGCACCTGCTGAGGTAAAAAGGCCTGCAATGGAAGTGTTTTCACCTCAATAGGGTGGGTGGAAGGATTATGTAAACAATTGTCTGGAAAGAGGGTCTTTGACAGGTCCCATGCTGACAAACAACAATTGTGACTTCTTGCATTTCGAAAGTCACGCTCAGATGGTTTCATCTGAAACCCTCTGGGTAATAGTAGCCTTTTGAGGTTATGATATCTCTGGATGGAATTCAATAAAAGAAATTCACTTTCAATTGAAGCCCTGGAACACTGCCAGACAGCCCCAACAATGCAATACCTCTGCAAAGAAAATTGGACTGATCCCCCCCCCCCATTTTTTCTCCTCCCCTTTCCATTTCTCTCTTCATCTTTATTTGTGCTTTTAACCTTGTTTGTGGGTTCCTTTTTTTTGATATATTTCCTCACCCAATAAGTTTGGGATCCTGAAGCCTTAAAAAAAAAATAAACACTTGGGATGGAAACAGTAGTAGCCAGTAATAGAGAGACACAGACTCCCACAGTGGCAAAGACAAGTCTCTCTCAATAGCTGACCTTTGCCACATATGTGAAAGGAAACAGAATAGAACCTCTGCTCTGGGTGAAGAGGGGATATAATTACAACCACTAGCTTCCTTGTTAAGAAGACTCGTTAAAGTACTTATTTATTTGTTTAGTTTAAGGAAGGGGAAAAGCTCACAAAACCTGTCTCACTTCCAGAGGCAAAAGTGTTGGCACTTTGCTTGGGCTGCTATTCATGATGGCTTGGGATTTCCCCCTGGATTTAGCAGGCGTTGCAATAGTCTGTCTTCTCTTGGTTTTAATCATCTAAGCAGATTAAAGAGTGTGCATAGTTGGGAGACAAAATGGGAATGGAGAAGATGCATAAGTCTTGTGAAAGTAATAATTTTCTCCAATATTTTCTTCACCTATGATCTACTTCTTGAGCTGTTACTACTACATGTGATTGTCATTTGATTTCCTGTCAAGTCAAATGGTCATAGGAAATGCATTTAAAAAAATAAATCCCCCATGCCTTGGAAACAGATCTCTCTGGCAGATTTTGTCCTGAAGTTCCTCGTGGTTTGCGTTTGATTCACATTGGGCTGTAAATCCCTTCTTTTGCCTCAGTTCTACAATGATTTATTTTTCTTACATTAGGTTAAGATTTCAAAACCAGTGAAGCCACAGCGATGTTAGAGTTAAAAAATCTGACCTGCTTCCTCTCCCTACAACATTATTTGTCCTTTTATCTCTCCAAAGCTCACAATCTGCACAGGTTCAGGTCTGGTCACGTGTCAGCTGAGAAAACAGTCACGGGGTTGCTGGGGGAAGAGGGTCATTTGTTCTGTACATGGCGTTTTCTTCTGATCAGCCGCTTCAAAAGAGTCGCGGGAGATGCTCAGACGCTGTCTTTTGCAAGAGAGTCCAAATCGAATTCCTGACTCACAGGGATCCTTGGGATCCACTTGCACTTTCAGGAGAGCTGCCTGACTGTTGGGTCAAAGCTAAATCTGGAACACCAGCTTCTGAGTGAAGGAGTTTAAATCCTGCTCTCATTTCAGATTACTGCATTTTTAACTGTTTTCCCTAAACCGTTCTGTACATACTATTAAATAGGTGTGATAGGACTCATTTATTTCACAAAAGCAGTTCCAGCTAAAATTCTTTGCAAAGTCTTACACAAATTCCGAGTGTCAGCATTAAACACACCCAAACCCAGTTTACTGCATAAAATTCTTTAGGTACTGCACATGCAAGCAGATGGCAGCTCTGGGTAAATTTGCATCCATAAATATTAAGCAGGGATTACACATCTTTAACATACAAGATTTTCCACTAAGTTTCTCACCAGCACAAGGAAATTAAACAACTGCTGCAAGTTCACCAAACAGCTCAGTGACAGGGTGAGGAACAGAAAGCAGGTCTTCTCACTTCCCCTCTCACACCCAGTCCTGAAAATATGTTACCTCTTTAGAGTGAAGGCTTGGTGTAAGAGACAGTCCCAGAGACTAAGGTATCAAGCAGGTACTGAAATACCTAGGTGCATCTCATGATGTTAAATTAAAAAAAAAATATATCCTCCTAGCTAGCAGTCTATATGATCTCCTTTTCTCATTATGTAAATAAAACACCTGCATGTTCATGACTGCAGTGGTCTTTCATGGAAGTATATAGTGCTGCCCATATATTTGTCCTCGGCCTTTATTCTCCTGAGTGCTAGGCTTGGCTACAGAACCTATTTGGACTACATTTTCTTCTTGTCATTGTATTTGGGTTAGAGAAGAACATCAATTCTCTTCTCAAAAGATTTACAAAACCCACTCACTTGTTTATCTTTTATGGAAAAAATGTTGCTCTCCAGAAGATTTTTTCCTCTTTTTCCTCTTGCAGGAAATACTATTTATTCACACATGAAAATATATTCTTACTAGCTGTGTAATCCATAGGAGTTTTCAAGGACCAATATTAGAAAATTATTTTTAAAAAGTACGAAGTTTAAAATCACTGCAGAATTACTTTCTTAGCCTTTTCAGTATTTGAAAGATTTTCACTCTGAGGTAACAAAGTTAATTCAAAGCTCTCCAGGCAGAGCAGTTCATTAATATCCCATCATTCTTCCTATTATTTACCCACCTTCATCTGAAATTTTTTTCCAAGAAAAAACAAAACCCAAACAGTTGTAACAGACATATAAGGCAACAAATGTATTTGTGCTTTTGAAGTAATTCAGACATCTGTAGTCTAATAATCTACTTTTTCCTGTAGCAATAATAGAAAAATATTCCTTGAAGGGTACAACAGAAGGTCTAATCTGCAAAAATTGCAGGCATTCTTAATTTTATTCTTAAAAAAGCATTTTTGCTACAAAAACAACCAGAATTTTCCATTGCTTCCATAGATAAACAGACTAGCTTCACAGCTAATAAAATTTAGTTAGTGCAGGTGCATGTACATACTTTGGAAGTAGATATAGGATAAATCCTGAAGTTTGGCATCACACAATTAATAGGTGCAGTCCTACTTACCAAGATGAGCATACTCTCTTCTCTTGCCAGCATGGACTTCATTTGATTTGTTAATCATAGTTTGGTATTAATGGCTCTAACATGGATACTGCTATGTGAGGATCAAGGTAATTTACTCCTATATAATTTATTTTTTCATTTCAGCCTATCTTCTTCTACTTGACAATCCACGGTGCACTATAAATCAAAATAAACACTTATCTACATGAAATAGCATCCATATTGCTAACAATAAAAATCACAATAGCCTGTGAAGTTATAAACAAAGACCTCGAAGCCAGACCAAGAATCTAATTTTTACATCCTTCTTCCTTCCGTAATTCAGGTTCTTATCAAACAAGTTCTTGTCATAGCTGGGAATAATATAAAGCCTTGCTTGGAATGTATAACCTTTATTTTTCTCTCATGAACTAAGACAATTTCATTAGGAAAGCAGAGCTGTGAGTTCTAAGATATTCAGAAACAGAGGAGTCCAGAGGAAAATAATTTTCCTCTAGCCAAGAGAGTCCATACTGACCCAGAATCCTGGATAGCAGTGAAATTTAGTTGTAGCATACAATACTAGTCCTAAAATTTAAAAATCTGAATATTTTGCAATGAAGAGAACTTAATGGGATACTAAACTAGGTGTTTTAGCTGTGGTCATGAGTCATTTCATGAGAAGAATTCCAATCCATTCCCCAAATGTCATGATTTTTTTAGGGGATTTTGTTGTCATAGAATGGATTATCACTTTGTTTTCCACTAAGTTCTCTCATTTTTTAAAGATGGTCACTGCAGCATAGCACTAAGAAAGTAATTTATTTTAAGGTAGTGCAGAGAGTGCTCCAGGTGACCTTGTAAAGTCATTGGGAAGATTAACCAGGATAGGCAGAGTCATATGACATTCATGATATAGTGTCAATAAAAGGTTAGGTGAGGAAAGAAAGACGTGTGCCCCTCCAAAAAAACATCAAAACAACATCTAAAAGCCCAAACAAAACATCCAGGTACCATAAGTATGTAAGACTTCTGTGAGAGAATGCTTAATTTTCCCTTCAGATTTTGACAAGAGTATGATATACCTCTATTTTCCACTTCTTGAGCCATGTTTAAGTCAGCCTCCCTTTCTGCACATGAAAACATGCTGCCCCAGAAATACTGAATTCAAGAATAAAGTGTATTTCAGTTGTCATTCCCACACTACAAAACTTACCATCTACTGGGAAGATAACGCAAGATAGCAAAGAAACATCCAGTAAGTAAAACAAAGAGCAATCAAAAAACCATGTTTTACAGACAGAAAATACTCAAACCCCAGGAAATTTTCATTTTGTTCTAGAAAGACAACCTGAAAATAAATATTGCAAAAGTAAATCTATCCTGCTTTATGAGCTAATACTACACTGTAGTTTTCTGTCCTGTACTGGTGGATTTCCCCACTCTTTTTAAATTAATTGCTCCTTCCCTATCAGGTCTCCAGTGCTGTAGGGCAGGAGATATTTCAGCTGCACCTGCCCACATGTGCCCCACTGTGCTCTTCAGCCACAAACATCTGTTTGTTATCCAGCTGTTCTACAGGAGTCTGTCTCTAGATGCTCATTTTCCCTCTGTGCTTCCACTACCATCCCCTTTTCAGAGAACAGAGTGGCTACCAAACAGCAATCCCAGGAGTGCAAATTATCATCTCCAAGGTAAAAACTACTCAGCTAACAGCTCCCATGAATCACTCAAGGACTGGTGAAAGCATTCATCATTTCTGCCACCATATTCTGCTTCTGGAAACAGATCTCGTCACAGCCTGGAGTGCTCTGGGGCCAGAAGACTGAAATTACAAGTTAAAACTTCTCATAATAAGATAGAAGTAGAGCAACTTGCATTGGAAATTGTGTTTGAAAATCCCATGGCATTTTTTAATCTCTCTCCCATACAATGATTCATCTCACCACCTATACAAAATTCCATCTTCATTTTTTGAATTTATTAATCAATCCTCCCACCTAAAGATAGGAGAAAGTTTCCCATACAAGAAGTCTTTTATATAATAATATTCTTTACACAAAAGAGTTTCCATTTTGTTGAAAAAGACAAACATGCAGGAAAAAGCCAACAAGTACAACCCACCAGGATTAAATCCCAGCAAACCAGAAAACAAAACCAGAAAGCTAACAAGTAACAGTGGTTTCACATCCTATAGCCACTCCACTGTTGAACTCTCAGCCCTGATCCTCTAGGATGCTCAGTCTTCAACTGACCTTCAAAATGTAAGCCTGAAAAGTAAAATTTCCCAACACAGTGGTTGCTAAAGACTTAAAAGATGTCACTAAATTTCCTATTGTGTCTCATACAGCCAACCTGTCTAGCAACCTATCAGCCTTTCACCAAAACTCTAATGATCTCAACCATTCTTCCTACTTCACATCTCTGTCACTACATCAGCCATCTGTCTCTGATTCACTAAATCATTAAAAAAAGAGACAAACAGAAATTGCCTCAGAACTGTGCGAGCAGCTACAATGAACTATTATTTAAAATAATAAAATATAGATTGATCCCGTTCTTGGGATGGTCACTAAGTCTGCTCTCTATCTGCTAGGTAGAGATAGAAACTAGAGGAGAAGAGGGTTGTCACTAGTACCACTGACAAGAATTTACCTTAAGCAACAGCCCTTCATGGTCTCTGTTCTAGTTGTCTCTGGCTTAAATACTTCTGCCAGAAATAGGTCTGCTGGTCACCTGGCTAACAGTGCAACTTTCACATCCTCTCCTCCATGCCCCGGGGCAGGCGGTTCAATAAGCCAAGATGAATTCATTTCTGTTTCCAAGAACACTTGTTATTTCATTATTTGCCCTCAGCACTTAGCTTGGAGCTCCCAACATACCTTGAATGCAAAGGACACCTTTCCCTTCTCTTTTTTATGGAGGGTGTGTTAGGCAATCACAAAGAAAATAAGCAGGAAAACTGCTTTCCAGCTCTGGTGGGTTTTGGGTTGTTTTCCTCTTTCTTCCACCACCACGAAATCTGAACAACAGGCACGGTGCATCTGGAAGGGCAACTGTGGTCTGTAGCTCATATGGGTGACTTCAAACCAGGGCTCACGTAGGTGTATGGGGGGAAGGAGGAGGGAAGTTTGAGGAAAGAAAATTTAAAAAAAAAAAAATTAAAATTACACAGATTAGAAATGTAAGTTTAAGATGAAAGGTTATCCTTCCCTATTTATTTTATTTTATCCTTCCCTATTTATTTATTTTACTGTGTTACTTCCAGGGACCCTGGTTTCAGCTCTGGGTTTTGGCTGGAAAACTCTCCAAGCTTAATTTTAGCCAACTTATAAAACAGGACCTAGGGATGATACTATATTCTGTGCAACCTCTAAATAGCATGAATGACTACTTTAAAAATGACAAATGACAGGAAATTTCACCTGTCTACTTGTGAACAAATATTCTAGCTTAGAGATCAAGTAATGTCTCAAGTGGACCTGAACTCTTGACAAACATTGTGACAAAGACATTGTTTTCTTTCTGATTTTACTTTTCTTGGGGCTTTTTATCTTATTCCTTTAAAAAAGAAGTTAGGTCAAGAAAGGGATCTGTATTTAATTTCACGGAGGTAGCTCAGTTATATGAATATGAATTGGTCTCAATTCAGATACAAACTGAAAAGTATCACTTGGATTCAAACTCATAATTTGCTTTGCAATCAACCAAGTTTGAAAGAGAAATTGTCCAAGATACTCTTGTAATATTTCTACTTCAGGGGGAAAAAAGTCCCCAAAGTAACCTTTAAAGGCATAGCTCTTTTCACCAGCAAACCCAGCCATAAATACCACATTTGAACCAAGAACCAAAAGCAGAGGTCTGTTAAAGTCTTGCCGTGAATCAGTACAGAGCAGAATGCAGGCAGAATCTGCCACATATCCCTGGGATATGCTGGGGCTGCTGTGAGAGAAACTAGGTTCAGAGAGTCCTAGCATTAGTATTCTGATTCCCCAACTTAAAACACAAGAAGCCAGCAAAAGATTGTCTTCCTATCCTCTCCTCCAACACCGTATTAAAACCCATACCAAATTACTCCTGACCACAAACCTGGGATTGCCTGCACTTGTCTGTTTTTCCTCTATTTACAACAGGCCAATGGAAAAGAGAAAAAAATATGAAGTAGCAGCCCACATAGTTGAGAGTTCATCAAGAGTTATATGATGCTGGAGATGGACAGCTACAGATGTTCTCCTAAATTCTGGGGCAAGGAATGGCAAGGAAGGCTGGGTGTAGTTTTGCTATATCCACTGGTACACGATGTACTCTGTGGGAAGTCATGGAGCCTGCTCCCTGCCAGACCCACAGGGAATTTGAGTGTATCAGGGCTCTCTATCCAAGGGCCTGTAGCACAGACAGCAGTTTCCTGCTTTTCCTTCTGGATGTTTCCAGGATGACAGCCAGCACAGAGACCTTCTGTGCTGCAACATCATGCAGGGCATCTGTGTTAGACATTACTTCTGTGATTCTGGGAAAGCTGAAGAAGTGAGAGTCACTTTGCTATTTTGTTCCAAGCCACTGGGAAGGATTTAACTTTCTTTGACTTGCCATTTGTAGAGAGCAGATATAAGGATCCAGCTACCCCTTCAAAAGGAAAGGAAGGACAGTATTTTCTGGAGGATGGCTCCTATTTAGGTACCTCAGAAAAGGGCAAAAACCTCCACAACTTTCAGCATCCAGGAATTCTAGCTGGTACTGGATTTTTGAGCAAGGGAATCCTTGGTTTTTGCCAGCTTGAAAAATACTGCTGCAGATGACACACAGCAAAAATATAGAGTCAAACATTCATCGGAGACTGCTGCCTCTTGAACACTGATGAAAATCCAGCTGCCTGGATCCTGTATGGCACTGCCACCTATTTTTTCAATCCTGACCAAGCGGTTCTCGTTTCGCCAGAGAATACGAATGGTGTGAAGATTTCCCTTTCTTCCAAGCTTTTCTGTGTGTGCTTGGCCAAAGCATAAACAGATGTATTTAAAAAGAGCAAATGGAAGTGATGCATCATCTGCAGCTCGTACAGGCTAGCAGCCAAATTACTCTGTTTACTGCAACTTCTCTGCCCAGAGAAGTTTCTTTTGTTCTTAAAAGAGAATCAGTCACTGCCAAATGGAGATACAAGGAAACTGAAGATTATATATATACACATACATTTTGTCACAAGTCCTGGTGCTTGTACCTATTATTCACTTTAATCATAGTTTTAATTGATTTGCATATTACAGTACTGCAGCATCTGTAGACTGATAAATATATCAATATTGGATGTTAAATAGGAATATCAAAAGGCTCCTCTAATGCATAATTTACTTAATGGCAAACAATCACTTCCTCTCAGATCATCACTATTGCAAATTTGGAACCTTACCTGAAAGGCTTTTCCCTAATGTGTTTCTGAGTAATTAAAAAATTAATAAAATATGATTTACATTATGATGTTTTAATTCAAGTTGAGTAGCAGTGTAGGAATGTGCTATTTTCTTAATTGAATGAGTATTAAAACTTGGAGGGGAACACAGCAAGCTCTGAGTTTAAATGTATTTATTTTAATTTTGTTACTTATATCTCAGTAACCACCTCAAATTCCCAGCCCAGGTCAAGAACTCACAGGCCAGAAACTCTGCAAAGCTATCATAAGGAGAATGTCCCTGGCATAAAACAGCTTGCAAAAAAAAACACATGATGGAAAACAGGAGGACAAAACCCTGACTATCATTATCCACACCTTGGAATGCAGGGATGGAGATGCTGAGTGCTAGAAGTCACAGTGACTTAAGCCAGGGAGCCTGAACTATGGTAAGGAAATGGAACTGAACTCTATTAAATGTATCAGAAAATATGAGTAATGCTTACAAGGGGAATATTTCTGGTACTAAAGGTCTCATTAATCTAGTGGAAAAGGCATGACAAGACCTCATGGCCAGGAGCCAAAGCCAGGCAAGTTCAGAGACATGAAGAGTGACCATTTCTAAAAAGGGAAAGTAGGCCATTAGAGTTCTGACACTGGTACATAGAGACACAGTGACTTGTCCAGCTCCTGAAGGCACTGAAATAGAGCTAAATGTCTGCCTAAAAAGGCAGAGATTCTGTACACCAAAGTCACAGGCCACTTGCAAGAATCACTACTCATATTTCACAGGCTGGTCGCACTCAATGTCAAACTCCTCTGATTTTGACTGAGTCAAGAGCAAACTCTCAAATTCCACCCTTTTATCTCAGCTACTTTATCTCAGAGATCACGTAACTACTGAGAACACGTCACAAGCTGGACAACGGAAAGGTTCTATCAACAGCTGCTGCTGCAAAACCACACAGTGGAAGAGGAAGCAGGGCACAGTGGAGAATGCAGGGGTCTATTTGTCAAAAATATCATGCCAACAGAACTTGATGTTTCTAATATTGACAGCATCTGACCAAAAAGAAACCAAAAATCATATGTACCCCACAATCCCTTCCTATCAGCTGGGGAGAAAGGATGTCCCTGTCATTCCCTGAATTTACACAGTGAAGAAGGAGACAGTCAACCATACCATCACCTTTGAGAAGCAGCCCAGCACAGGTCTGGGAATCCATCACTGAGGTACAAACCAGGAATTAGCAGATGCAGCCCACATATGCCTGCCTTATGGAAGGAATGGGAAAGCACTCAACAGGTCCCAAAACAAAGATCTCCTTCTCAGGCAGTTTAATAAGCAAAACAATCTCTGGGTCTAGAGGAAAAGTCCCTGCTTTAAGAAATTAAAGAAATTCAATAGGGGAGCTGCCATAGCAGCAGAGTTTCCTCTCCAAATGCCACTGCCAGCTGAACTACCAACCTGCTGTGGGACCTTGAACAGTCCTTCACTTCCCCAGGACTCTCCATCAGCCTTTGCACGCCTTGGGGAGCCTCGCGTGACTCTTGCTTTACATATGTGCCATGCCTGGCATAGCAGAGCAGGAGGCACTTGCACGGTACAAATGCTATTACTAGCACCATTCACAGACCAGTCCTGCTCCAGCAGTCATCGTCTAGCTGGCTGTCACCACACTGGGCTGCTCAAGTCCTGCTTTTGGAAACAAAAGTCACAGCAGTGCCATACCAGGAAGGATTGCTCACATGCTGGGGACAGGTGTTGAACTCTTCTTTGCGTCAAACATGGAACAACATTGCACCTCATTCACTTGTCCATAATGCTGCTGAAATCACAGAGCTTGGCCTCAAAACTCACCAGTCTCCTGTCCCAGACGTGGCCTTCTTTTGAAGTAGCTGTGTGGACACTAAGGGAAGGAAGAAAAAAATGAAATACTGTAATACGCAAGAAATCAATGCTGGAAATCAATTTGAGATACAGGTGCACATTTTATTATGGGACAAGACAGAGTTTACATATTGCCATTGCAATAAGGTGAGCAGCTCAAAGAAATTTAAAAAGGACAAGTTTTGGAGTCTGCTGGTGGTTTTTAGGTGGTTTGGTTTAGGGGTTGTTTGTTTCTTTGGGGGCTTTTTTGTTCAATTGCTTTGGGTTTTTTCCAGATCCCTGTCTTTTAACTGACCTTTCAAGCAGAGGAAAATTTCCCAAAAATGGCTTCTTTATCTACCATTTGTGCAGCCCACAAGAAAAAGAGTATGTGGTTTCTTTCAAGTCAAGGTTTTGGACAGAGCTAGTCTTAAAATATTGAGTTAACTTTCTGCTCCAGTGCTTTGCAGCTCAGTTCTAAATAATGGCCACTGAATGAGAACAGGCAGAGAAGAAACAAGTTTTAATTAGCTGTACAGTGAGTGTCTTTGTCCCACAGATAGATTTGATTATATCACTGATAACCTTCACAGCGTTTGTTATCACATTACACAATGCCATTCCTCAGAGCTGAAGACATTTTCCATACACCCCAAACAGCCTTAGCAGCAGTGAAAAAATAATGTCAGAAGTCCCTTCCAGATGTTTTGGTGGGATTCTTCTGTTTGACTGAGTTCCCTCGACTGGGACGAAGCCAGGAGAGCTCAGTGGTGGTGCTGCAAGTAGTGAGTGATACCAACACTGATCTCTGCCAATTCGGTGTTTACAGGGTTAGTTTGCAAACCTGTTTATGCAGTTGTATGTGGTACATGAAGTGTTTTACATTAATTCCTGAGAATACCATCTGGTAGCTATAGATCAATGTATTCTGCATAAACTCAGACAAAAAATAGCAGCACTGATACTACCTACATGACATGTTGTGACCTTCAGGCATCACCCACTATAATTTTACATACCCAAAGCTGTCACAGAATTGGGCAAGCCATAGAAAGAAAACCCTCAAATACAGAGCAAGTTGCTTTGGCCATGACTTCAGACCTTCCACTGAATTGTTGTGCACTTGTGAGAAGTTCACCTAATAGTGACCTTCACTCCCCTTGCCTAGTGGCTTGCATATGGCACCAAGTAAGGAGAAAATCAGAATCTGTTCTACAATAATATTGGTAATAAAAAGGGTTTGGATCCAGCAGAAGGCTTTTTATACGAAGGTAAGTAGTCTTGCAAATAAGCATAGGCAACTTGGATCATTCATTTCCAGTTATTGCACCAGCCAAGAACGAAGCCTTCCTGCTGTACTTAGATAAGTAACTCTAATTTAGTAGAGCTCAGACAGCAGTCATTAACCACAGGATTCCTTCCCCACTTCCAATTCAGGGAAACAAGAAACTGCTCCACAAACTGTAAGATACAACAGATCAGATCCTCACAGCCCACACACAGCTTATACGGCAGGCATAACTTCACTGGGGGATTAGCTCTAGTTTACAGCAGGACAGTTGAGAGCAAAATTAAGCATTGCCACCTCATCTTTTCACTGCTGCTGGGAGAGATGGTGTCTTGCAAGATGTGCTTGCAAGGAGGCTGGACCCCATCATGTGTTATCTGCTGTAAAACTGATAGGTGGCAGGCTGCAAAACTGGTATGTCTGGTGATGAGCAGAGAGAGAGCTCAAATGTAATAATTAGCAAAAAATAAATTGGTAATAATATAGACATATCCTAAATCAGATCTAAGTCACATTTTGTTTATACTCATGACTTCATCATGCCATTGGCATTGTGACATCCCTGGGGGAAGAAGAAAATAATGGCCTGTAAAATCCCTGGACAAAGCACAGATTTCCTGCACTGTCAGGTGCATATTCCTTTGTGGGACTCAGGGAAAAATATTTTCTGCTCTGTTCCCTGTATGTCCAAATATGGACATACAAAGCAAGGAATAAAAAATTACACCTTCAACTTTTTACTTCCAAGCCTGTCCTGAGTTTTGGGTGCTGTTTATTCTCATGGCAGCACATCATTGTACTTCCTCACACACCCTTCATAAGGCTGGATTATTGTTGATTTACATATATTGGCAGGAAGACTGCGCAGAAGTTTCTCCTCCTGGTCTCACCTCCCTGCTGAGGCACCCATTTCTCCATGTTTCCCACCCAAGATTCTCCAAATCCTTTTTTTCTGGAATTCAGTGGGGCACAAGCTCTCATAAGGAGGGGCCAGGGCTTCTGAACCAGTGGGGGTAGCACATGCTTGTCTCTTGTAAGAGTCAGCCAGGACAGCTACTCTAAGGACAAGGACAACATCCTGCTCCTGTCAGCCAGACTCGCTCTTTCTCAGAGAATGCAAGGACACAGCATCTCTAATGGATGCCTGGAAGGTACACACGCACTCCAGACTGAGCCCTGCTGTTGTAGATGGTACAGGCTGGTCCAGCCTCAACAGCTGCAGGGGCTGTATTTGGGTTTACAGTTTCCCCTCCCACGTTCCTCACCATGGGTTGCCTCTCTCTCCCCAGCAGCAGCCCTCTCCCTAAATACAGCAGTGCCTCGAGACCTTCCACACAACACCAGCAAGGAGGCACTGCCACAGGCACGATGGACGCTGAGTAGAATCCCCTGGACATCTGCCCCTCAGTAGCAACTAACTCTGCCCCAAAAACACACACCTCCTGTCAACAGCAACAGCATTTTGGCTCTGTGTTGGAGGACTAGTTCTGCTGCTGGAATGTACAGTTGTAGCTCAAACAGCTGTTCCCCATCTCCTCCAGGGAAGAAGCTGGCGGGCCGGATGGATCAGAGCAGAAGCCTGGAGCTGGCCTTCAGGCCACGGGCTGGACCACATGGAACACGTGCAGCTCACATGGTGCCAAGGCAGTGCCATCTCCGATGGTGCCAAGGCAGTGCAAGGCTACCTCTTCAGCCGAGGACTTGTAACCATGTAGGTACCCACATCTGTAACACACATACAGCATCTAGTCAGACTTTATAAATTAAGCTTTTATTACAAAGTTCTGTTTATGAAGCTATTCTGAGTCACAATCCCTTTTTTCTAGGCAGAGGTTTTAAAGTTTCGCCTTTTCACACAGTGAAGAAAGGAATTATTTTCCCCTCTCCCCCTTTTTCCTGGCACTGCTTTTCCATTAACTCTTCTGCACAGCTGTGTCTGTCCATTTGCATTAACTTTTCTCTCAATCTTTCTCTCTTCCTGAAGAATCAAACAAGTGTTCTAGAGAAAACCAGATTTGAACTGAAGTCAATGGAAAAGCACCAGTTCTGGGATCATGCAGCTCCTTAAGCATCAGTTTGAAGCTATCTGCCTAAGACTTATTTTAACTCCTTGGAGCAGACCTACTGATCACCAAGACCAAATATTCATTTTCATCCTAGTGCTATGCATATTTATTACTCTTTTTTTTTAAACCAGAAATTACTGTGAAGAAAAAGCAAAGCATACAGCAAAGATCACAATTACAGAAAATAATTAACCACTCGGGATTTAATACACCTCTCTGCAAATGTTTCTCATATAAAGCCCTTTGGCACACTGACAAGTGAGGTAAATCAAATAGCAAAATAGTTTGGTCATTGCAAGGTGGGGGAAGAGGATTCAGCTGAGATGTAAATTCCAACTTCAAACTGAGGAACACTTTCTCTCAGCCTTGTAACATCACATAGCAGATTTTAATAATATGAAACACCCTAAAAGGCATGATTTTGCAACATCATCTATTGAGTGGATCTTCAGGAACTAACAAAAACAAGATATCTTCAGGGAGTCTGATTTTACCAGTAAAAGTCATCGCATTCTGTAGCCATTTTCATACACGCTATTTATTCAAATCCTGAAAAAGGTTTTCATTCCAATACCAGAATTATTACTATTACAAGAAATGTTTTGCTGAAAAAAGAGACAGAACCACCAACTGCTATTACACCTTGAGCTGAAGTATGAGCCCTCACTTACAGGAGAAGTTACTGGGAATTCTCAGACTTCTAGCAAGGTGATACTATGAAATACTTCTCAGCTTTAACACACTTCCATTGTTGCAGAATAGTTCGAATATATTCTTTTGTTAGAGACTGGACACTTTAAAACTGCTCCTTAACTATATGAAGAAATATTTTGTATCTCTTCCTCTCCTTTTTGCCCCTGTTCCAGTGGTTTTGCTATTGCTTGTATTGCTGATTGAGCCTTTGTAAGCAGCACTTTGACCACACATTTGGCTCTTTACTTGATCTCTCCCACATCAGAACATACTGCTTCGGCCTTCAAAAACAATTTGCTAGAAACTAAAATGACTTAAAAATATATATGGCTGCAAAGCATTAGATTAACACTGGAGTACAGGAAATCAGAATGTTATAGTCTAATGAGTTGGCAGATGGTTCATGATCATGATAAATTTCGTGCTCTAGTTGACACATTTTCAAATGTTAATGTCCTCTAGAGGAATAAACTGTGTTGTAATGACTGGAATAATGGCTTCAAAGGTGAGCATTTGCCTTATTATTGTTTCAAACCCTGGCACTCAATGTACATAGGTGGTAGGCTACGCACTCTACAAAAAGGAAATAATTAGCATCGTATAATGAAAAAAGACAAGCTTTACAGAAAAGAGGTTGTGAAGATCTCAGTCATGGAGAGAACAACCTCCTTCATCAGTGTGAAACAATAGCTAATCAAGTACTGCACATAACATAGCAGACAAGCACTTGCAGGCATCCCAAGAGCCACAATGTTCTGGGTAATTGCAGCAAGTGTCTTGGTGGTTGTGTGGTTTCAGCAGAAGTAAAACTCCTGTATTCTGCTTCCTCTCTCCCACCCTTTCCCCTCCATGCTCACTGTGAGCTGGTTTGCTCAGGGGAAGGAACACAGACTGCACAAAAGAAACAAGTAAGGGGAAAGTTGTGCTGTGCATTCAGCCAATGCAAGAAAGGCATGTACTCAGAAACAAGGACAGTTTAAAGAATTCCCATTTCCTGACTGCAGCAAAGGATTTGGATTGTTTGTCTTGTGAACCATGGGCTCCTTACAGGCCAGGGCTGTAACTCCACACTTCCCCTTAATGCTCCCACATTCTCTGCTCACAAACATGGACACACATAAATAGTGAAGTCTAAGCCAGCCTAAACATGTGCACAACGCTTACACCACCACTCCTGCAGAACCAGCAACATTCCCTAGACTTGTTTTTTGTGGGTATATAGGTCCTCTCCAGGTATTTTCTCAATACCCAGAAGTTCCCATGCACAGCCATGAAGTAGCATTCTCCTCTAACAAGGAGGAGGCTATTCTACTTGTCCGTCCAAGTGGAATTAACCCACTTTGCATCTACTGATGATCCCATGGTCACGAATCTATCCTTCTGTCCTCTTTACAGTGTCTGGTGTTTTCAATGTCATAATAATTTATGCCTTCCCAAGAAGGGCAGAATCATCTGTTGAACAGCAGTCATGGCCTTATTTGCTCAGCCATTGCGTAATCCTACCTTTGCCCCCATAACATTTCTTTAAAAGTGTCCTCTGTCAAGAGTCACTCTGCAATCAACATTGCTGACCATGTGTTATTAATTAAGTAATTTTACAAAATTAGAAATACAAATCACATTGTTTTCAACCAAAATAATGATCTACCAATTATTCTGCCAACAGAAATGACTTGTAGCTTTTGGCAGGTCTTTTCCCTTTGGCCATTGTTTTCTTAGTTATTAACAAGGTTACAGTTGGTCCTTTTGATTAAAAAGCTTTTTGGCCAGAATCACTGCTATGGGAAAACAAAACCTGAAATTCAATATGCTTCTAGAATTCTTTTGAAATTCGATCTCAGTACCAATGGGGGAGGAAGGTGAGGGGCCACAGGGGACATATTTTGTAAAAAAAAAAAAAAAAAAGAGTATTTTGTGTTCACTAGTCTTCCTGTAAAGGCACACACCATATTACTTAGGAGCTGATTGCAACAGCTTCAAACTTCTAAAAAATATAAATTAGGTTCATGGAGTTTACAAGCTGGGATAAGGCTACATAATGAGGTGTATCTCCATGACTCATTCAAGCCACATTATTCACACAGACCTAGAAGATTCTTTCAGTTCCTCTAAAGGTAAATAAATTCAGGACAACAGAATCCATGGCCTTCTTGAGCCAGAAGACAATTTATAGACATATACAAAGAACTATCATAAAAAAATTATTTTTAATATGACCTAAACAACAATATAATTTAAGAACTAAATTTCAACACAACATCTGATTCTGTTAAACATACCTACAAAATCTATCCTTGTCCTTTAGCATTTAGCACTAAGGGTGCCATGCAAGTAGTTTCATCTTAGAAAGATTACTTAGAAGGTAAAGTGTGTGCAATAGGGTGGTTCTGTACTCACACGGGTAAAGCTTAGTCTCTAGGCCTCCAGCAAAATTCAACTTCTCTGCATATGAGAGCCTACAGAACAGGACAGGCTTCACCTTCTGGGCAATATTGCAATAAATAATAATAATAATTTTTAAAAAATGAAAAAGAAATTTTTAAAAAAGAGGGGGTACAGAGGAAGACCTGTACTTTGCCTGCCCCTTTCAAAAGGGGTTATTAATGCTATGATGCTGTGAGGGTCAGCATCACAGAGAGGGAGAGAAATGTGCAGTAGCAGAAATACAAAAAAGCATAAAGAGCATTTCCAGGTTTCTCTGTGAACTGGCTTGTTCCAGGTACCTCAGATTTGATGTTTAAGCAAGTGTGTTAGACACTTCAAGCTTGGAAGATTTTAAGGTCTGTGTACAATTGACTAAACAATTCAGAGAATGGTGCACAGGGGTATCAGCTTTACATATCAGCAAAGAATCAAGCCTACCCTTCTCCATTGTTTTGCTTTCTTGCCAAGAGAGAGCAAGTGCAAATAAAATATCTAAACAGTAACCACGTGAAAACATAATTTTCAAGAAATAACAGACTAAATCTTTAACAAGATAAACTGAAGGGGGTTGGGTATTGTTTTTCCCTTTTAAATTTTTCCAATATTTACACTCAGTGATTTACCCCAACTAAACATCTGGCACTGAAAAAGAACATAGCACTATTTGTTGTAATTAGAGCTCTAGCAAGGAGCACATTCCTGTATGCAAGGTACTTCAGCAGCTTTCGTACCTCAACCTTTGCAGTATCCCACTAATAGTCCTGGTAAAGCTACTGTTAGCCAGATGAGAATTTTTCCCATCCTCAGTCATGCAGTTAGAATAAATGCCTTCTCTTCTGCTCTGACACAGTGCAAAGGCCTGGGAGTGAACCAAAAAATTCCTTGCTCTTCCAGAGCCAGTTCACTCATGCCATTCATGGATAGGGGATGGGGGGCTGGGGGAGGGAAACAAGAAAAAGAAAAACAGAACAAAACAAAACAAAAAAAACCCAAAACAATAAAAATTAAAATAAAATAAAATAAAATAATGAAGGCCTTCAAAATTAACCCTTCAGAGGAAGACACTGGACAGCCAATGTTGAATGTCATCATTCTGACGGCAGAGACAGCAAGGCTAAAATTAAGTTATGGTGTAGTCTTGCTTGACCTTAGAGAAAGATCATGCATTTCAGGACTTCTCACTATTAGTAAGATTTATGCAATTCTGCACCAGTGACACTCGCAGAATGTGCATTATGCTTGGCAATAAGCCTGCATCCAGCTATTACTTCATTACGTATTATAACACAGAAACAGAGTCACACCTGCAAAGCCTATGACAAATGACATTTCATTAACTTTGAAGACTGCTGGATCATTTTCCCAGGTTACATGTCAGCCAGGCTGTAATAGTCCTTTCAACAGTCTATCATGAATAGAAAGTCAGTAAAATGTCCCAAATATTTCAGGGAGTAAATACTTCTCAATTTGTTAATGATAAAGTTCTATGTCAATTAGATGTAATGGGATAAAAGCCTATCATTAGGGATCCTAGGCCACACAAATTTAGAATGGTATTTCCCACTGCTTGTTTTGTCATTTCCCCACCACTCTCTCTCTCATATTTATTTAATTTTTTACTGTTTCAAGTGACTAGCAGAGTGGTCCAGTACATTTCCCACTATCTGCTTTCATGGCAAACAGTCTTTCCAGATATTTCAGTCCCTTGATGATTTTGTGGGATCAGCAAATCCAACTGTGAGGTTTTACAAACATGAAAATGTCAACAGAAGAGCATAGGATATAACACCTCAGGTGTTTTCTTTCCAAACAAAATTCTTATCCCCCCAGTCTGTTTTAGCTTAGTTACAACAACCAAACCTCATTTGAATCATACGTGTTACAGGTGTACGTGGACACCAGTCTGTGCTGCCTGTAGAGAAGGCATTATAAAACTGCTCTTTGTAGAACACATCTGTGTTTTACTCACTGTGACTTCTGCTGTCCTGAGTAATTGCACTTCTCACTGCTCTCCTGGAAGGAGAGGTGGGGATTACTCTCACATCTGAAGCTAAGCACATCTTTAACAGCTCTGCTCGAGACTTGGACCCGGACTTCCACGTGAAACTTAATACAGCTTAGACCATGGCCTGCAACTGGATCCCACAAGTGTGCAAGGTTCTGCAGGCAGCAGATCCAGGTGAAATTCAGCTCCTGAGGCCATTAACTGCACCCCACTGGCCTCACAAAAACCTAGGGAGGAAGACAGCATTCACCCCAGTCCTACAATTATTTCTCCAGCACCTGAGGATCACCTTAGTGAAAGCCCTAGGGCACTCCTGGTGTGGGAAAACACTTGTAATAAACAGGCAGGTCCCCTTTTTGCTTAGCCAGAAGCAGAACCCGCCTGGACTGAGAGCAAGGAGTCTGGCTCTTAATGTGGACACTCTAGTCCATCAATCTCCACTCAAGCTTATCCTGAAGAAGTTATCAGGAACACCACAACCCTTCACAGTTTAACTGTCCCTTCTCAATGATATCCAGACGCACAGCAGATCACAGCTTACACAGAACACCATCAGAAAGCACTTGTAGATCCTCCCACAGACTGCGGGCTGGCCCTCTGTGCCATCTCATGATACATTTAGATATCAGACCCTGCACCTTGCTCTGGGCCTTGCTCAGCCCCAGAGGAATTCAATCAGGATTAAGCTGCATGAGCTGCAAAGTCAGAGAGCTGCCAGGTCTCTGTCGGTGTCTGTTGGCTTCTCAAGGAATCATTCTGGCAACATTTATAATTGTAATGAAAAGTTATTTGCATCTTGAAAGCAAGAAGCAAAAAAAAATTTAATATTCCGTAACTACAACCTCTGGGGCCAACAGAGGACATATTTCTCTTACAAACACTCTAATTTTGAAGGCACAAATGAATTTGACAAAATGTAAACAACCCATTTCTAGGGTACAGAAACAAAGAAATGCAGGTGATAATGTGTCAACATCATGTTGCTCTTCCTTAAGGAAAGCAATCTCCATGGGTAAAAGCACAGCTTTGCAATTGTAAATACACCTACACCTAAGACTCATACTGCCTACATTGCTCTGTGAGCTGCAAGTTACATCTCACAGAGTTTGGAAAAAATATCTGAAAGCAGTTATGTACAGATGGCCCATAAAAATTAGTCTTATGTATTGTGCTGATTTACTTAAAACAGGCTGTTCTATTTTGGATTGGCTCAGAATGTTCTGCATCAAACACCATCACAATGATCTAAACTAGGTATTGATTGATTTATGTCCTTTTACCTTAAAATATACTATGTCAGGCTTCATCCATTAATTTTGTTCTCTTTAGGAGTTTAGGTTTCTGTGTGTCTGTATTACTATTGTATTTCAGCTACATACCCTACAGTAAATAATCTTAATGATCAAATGACAGGCTTCATATCTCTCTGAGCAGAGTTCATCTGATTTATTAAAGTGACACCAGACATTTACTCAAGGAGTAAACAGAGCTGACATTATAGGATGATCTCTGAGGGGAACACTCCAAGGTAAATACTGAGGAGAAAGAGGGGTTATGCATTCCATTCCTTTGTATTTCTTGCCTAATTTTTTACTTTCTTATTTTTAAAGTTCTTACTAGTATCTTTTGTAATCTTCAGGCAACAACCTGCAAAAGGGAGCCCTTTTGAATAGTTTTAACTGTCAGTTTTAAACAGAAAAAGAGCAACTGGTTGAATCTGGAGAAGAATCTGGAGAAACATCTGGAGAAGCCCAATGACTCTTTGTCTGAAATCATAGTCTCAGTGAAACTGTGACTACTTGTTCTGCAGTGGGATCCTGCCTTTACAAGGGAGTCATTGGGGAGCTCTGGCTGAACCTCCTCGTCTCTAGTGACTACTTAAAAATGGGATTGTTGCCTTTCATCCCCTCAAAACATCAGCCAGATTTTCTTGTTAGGATCCTGTGTTTGTATTTGTTAATAAGAACAAAACAAAAGGAAAGAGGGGAACAATATATATCAAAAGTGATAAATCTTCCAGTCTAACCACAAGTCCAGAATTTTCTCCTATAACATACAGACAAAATGATATGTGGATTGGAATGACCTGATCCAGCAATCCTGCCCCTCCTGTGAATGACAGTAAGAAGCTCTGTAGCTCACTTTGAGCAGCCAATTAAATTAAAAGTTAAGATAAATACTCTGTTATTTGCATGCAAAATAAGCCTTACCCCCTTCAAATCTGGGACAACATATTCTGTTTCAAGACCTTACTCTGGTGACCAGGTATCCCTGCCCTCAGGAGCCTGACACTTGTAGAAGCAAAAAGATTTTCTATACTCACTGACCAAAGCCAACAGAAAAGGAAATGGACTACTGTTGATTTTTAAATCACAAGCACGAGGACAACAGAGTAAGTTTTACAGAGATGATGGTCTGGTGACAGCAGGGAGAAGATATACCCTCAGACAATTAAACAATACCCACAGGCAGTACAAAAGGCCAGGTCTGGCATGAGGAACAGAGCAGGAGAGGCAAGAGCACCCAGAAGGCAGCTCTAGGTGGTCTAGCAGCATGCAAGCATTACCTTCTCTCACCTTTCTTCTGACACGCTTTGACAGTTCTTGAACAAAGCTGAAGCAATGCCAAACAGCTCTCACTCTGTCAAAAAGAAAACCCTTCACACTTGTACACAGGGAAGGGGAGAAGCCCTTGAAAGTGCTTTATCTTTTCAGCTAAAATTTGGCTAAAATGCTGCTGAAAACCATAACTTTGCCTTTCAATATTGTTCCATCTGCAACATGGCCCCACACATGGATGTCCACATCTGCAGCTGGCATATTTCAAAATAATGCTCCTTCAGCCAGTAGTGATGTGAAGAGCACTTATGGCTTCAAACTTAAAGGCCTCACTGCCATAAACACTAAAGACAACTAGAAAATTATATTTCACTATAACCAGCAAGTTAACCTGATTCTGTCATGAAAAATGTCTGTTTCCTTGACTCATCCATCATCAAGGCATAATAAACCTATAATCAAAATTATATCAATTCAAATGATTCTGCCAATCTTTCCTTAATGGATTTAATTTAATAAAATCTGAAAAATTTTCCATGCCTGCCTATAGTAGACAACAATAGTAACAATGGATTCATAGGGACTGTGGGAAAAAAACCCAACATCTTCCCCCATGGCAAAGTGCTCTGTGTACCAGCTGCTGCTGGGGAACCATGGAATGACTTATCCTCACAGGACAGAGCTGAGCTTACCTGCCTTCACAGGGAAATGCAGTGAAAAGAGTTGACATATTCTTTGCCCAGTTCTATTTTCTCTGCCACTGGCAGGAATACAAGCCCAGGAGGTTTGTTTGCTGCAGTTTGAGGAGGGTTTGAGGAGTTAAAAAGGGTTAGGTCTCTGTACCCGTAAATAACATTGTAAAGTCACAAGATGGTAAATGGCTGCTCCCCTTTGGCAATTTGCCTCATTAAAAACAAAAACAACAACAACAAAAAAATTAATCTTTAATATCCTCCCTTCTTCCAATCACTCATGACAATGGGCACAATCCAGTGCTGAATGAATTCTGGGCCTCTTGCTGAGTTTGAAAAGACCGATTGCTTCTTTCACTAGAAAATAACACCCACTGTTAGAAGCACTCATTAGTAGAAAGGCAAATTAAGCTCTGCGTTCAGGGCAGAGATTCACCTCCAGATCCAGAAGACAGAAGGACTTTGAAACTTATAATGGCAAAAGCTAAGCCAAACTCACTGGGAAATTTGCTGGGGACCTGAGATCAGAGTGTTAGTATGGTATTTTCAGCACCTACAGACAGGTTTCTACCAGTTGTAGTCCTACTCCCACCATCACAAAGCAAACCTATGAATAACAAAGATTGTAATGGACCAAAACCAGAAAAAAATCACTTCAGCTGGAGCAAAACTGGGTTTTCCATTTAAACTAAAGCAGTACTTAGACACAGGAACAAATGGCCAGTAAGTTGCACATGGGCACATTTTGGTTTGAAATAAGAAAGCTATCACTAAACCTACAGCTTCAATACAGGAATACAGTTATGGAACAACTTTTTGGGGGCCAATAAACCTAATTAGTTAGGGATGTTGACAGGATTTTTTAACAGAACTAGGAAACTCTAATGAAGTGCAGAAACCATGGTTGCCTAATGGAGGACTTCATGTCCCTGTCTTAAAATCCATCTTAATTGTTACACCAATGCCCTTTATGCTGTTACTCAGGAGCGTTTTAAGAAGAAGAACAAGTCTAGACACATCGTTTAAGAAGAAAAGGGAAAAGGAGAAAGGGTAAAAGTTCTTTTTTTTTTCTCAGTAGATATGCATAAGAGTGTTTCCCTCTCTAAAAAGAAATAAGAAAAAAAAAGGGCTAAAGGTTTTGGCAACCAGATTTATTCTTTACAGGGTTTCTTCTGGAAGCTTAGTATTTTGCATTCACTCTCCAAGATTCAAACAGGGAACTCATCTTGGGATTCAGCCAGAATAATCTTATACCAATAGGTTGATTCAGGAGCAAAATCTTCAAAGAGACTCCAACTGCTGAAATTCTGGGCAGAAAAAAAGAACAGCCAATATGCAAGTAACTACATTGGTCAGTGGGCTGTGACTGAACCCAAAGGACTTGATTTTGCATTCCTCCTAAATTCAGTGAGCAAACTTGGGCAGGAGAGGTGAATCACCAGAAGGTTTCCTCATGGAATGTAAAACAGAACTCAAGCTCTATTGTCCCCATTAGGATTTCACAACCACATAACACCAGTGATTTCATTAGAGTCATACCTGATTTATTAAAAAACAGAATCAAATTTTAGGTCTAAGGAAACCCTTAAAATAAGTCTTTACTAATATCTTAATATTTTTTATGGTGTAAATCCACAGGAATCAGTTAGACTACCCAGGATTTACAGAGATATAAGTTAAAGCAAGATTTAAGACTTAACATACAAGTTTCTTGGACCTGTGATGTGCTTATTTGCTAGTTTAGACACAGGCATGAAAATAATTAGTGACCAGATGCTAAGCAGAGAATAAACCCCATGAAAATTAGATCTTGCCTCATAAAAACTTTCCAAGACAAAGTCATTTCTAAAAAAAAAAAAAAAAAAAAAAGGTATTTGGGGCTACCATCCTGTGCTGGTGAAACAACATCATTCCATTAAGAGAACATCTATTTTTGCTGGCCGAGGCTGCAGCCCTTGATCATCTTTTCCCACAGAGTGGGAAGGACACAACGCTCATCTGGATAGGGCACTTCACAGGTGTGCTCACCTCAGACAACACACCCAGTGTGACACAACAGGCCAGCAGTAACCACAGAACGCAAGGCAACACCTGCTTAGCCCTTCTAGTAAAATCATTCATTCCCAAAGAAATGCAAAGCCTTTAGAGCCCACAGAGCACCAGCTTGGGTCCTGCTCTCCAGTCTGCAGTGGAGAAATGCTGCCCTTTTCCACTCAGTATTTGCCACCTATCAGGATCCTGAGAATAAAGGACCTAATCTGGCTCTTGCTTACACCGCTGTAAACCAGGAGCAAAGCTAGCCACATTAGCAGCCTTCCGTGGGTATAAAACAGGTGTAAGTGAGAGCAGAAACAGGTCTATAAACTCAGCTGAATTTAGAAGTCAGTGTATTACTTTCCAATTTTGCAGAGATTACATTACATTATGTGTGTACATAAACACACACATATACACACACCATTTTTAAAACCTCTCCAGGAAATCAGACAGAAACTAAGCAGAACATATGGAAATTTAACTGGTTGCTCATAAAAAGCCGCAAAAATCTGCCAAAGTCAAAAGACATGGTGCAGTCTGCTCCACGGGCTTGTTAAAAAGAGGTAAGGTTAAAAAAAAAGCAGCATTTTTAACTACACTACCTGATGGGTGGAGCAGCAGTTTCACTTGTCTCAGAAATGCCGTATTTTTGCATTTTTAAAGGCTTTGAGAGCTTGATTTTGGGGGTTGGTTGGTTTTGTTGGGTTTTCGGGGCTTTATTCCGGGGCGGTTGCGGGGGAGGGGGGTCTGTATGGGGTCTTTTTTCCCCCCACAGAACCTCGGGCGCAGATTTCTGTGATTAAAGCTCTTCTCGCTGCTGCCTCTTTGATGCTCCTCTGCTGCCACCACGTGGGAAAGAAACAGGGTGCCAAAAAAGCGCCTGGAGCTGGCGCCGAAGGGCCCGTCTCAATCTGCCTTCCCGCCGCCCCAGTTACCCCTCAGCCACGGCCTCCGCCGGGGTCACCTGCAGCGATGGGACGTGACCGTGTTACCCACAGGGTCACCACCCCCACAGTGCCACCCCGAGCAGCCTGCACGGCACTCCGTTCACAGGAGAAACTGGGGAAACGTAAGAAGAGCCTGTCAAAATAATAAATTCACAATAGAACTAATAGGCAATGTAAGGAAGGGGCTCCTCAGGCATTAAATGCGTTTCCTCAGTAACATGTCCCCACTTTGCTTCCCTGCCAAGCTGCTGCTCCTCCACTAAGGGACACAGGCGTGCTTATTATGGATATAAATGCAAGGAAAAGTAGATCTTTTACTTGCACTTTTTCTTGTAGAGCAAGTGAAGTACAGGCCAACCTGTGCTGGGAAGCAAGCACAGCATCTGCCAGGCCTGCTCTGGTGAGGTGCGCTGAGGTGCGGTGCCCCCTTTAAGGCAGCACCACTAACCACTTCTGCTGAGGAGTGTATGAAGTGGTTAAAGGATCAAACATCTGTTTCATTGTATTGTGAACAGATGATTTTGGGTCAGGAATGCTGCCCGTACTGGAGGAGTGCATGGGACACTGTGGAGAGTACCAAGGGAGACACTTGGGTGAAGATGCTGCCAAGGAGCCCAACAGTTCATATTGGTTTCCAGGGATATATATAGTGTTCACTTTCACTTTTAATTTAAACTAATTTAACAAATGGTAAGATATTCTCCCTGTTTTAATACATCTTGTTTTTGTAGCAATTACTGTCTTTTAGGTAGTATCACACAGATGTGCTCAAGAAGCACAGAGCTGTGAGGAGCCCTGAAGAATTCCTGGCAGTACTTCTTTCATTCAATCTAATTTCAGAGGCAGACGTAGAGCCACACAGTTGAATTCTGTTGAAGGTGAACATAAGGAAGGCAGCTGAAAGACTGAAAAAGAGATGAAATGGCTTTTAGGCACTAACATAATTAAACATGAGAATTTGCGCACCTTCTCTGTTGTGCTGTAATCAAACTGGAAAAAAAATTAAGACTTACACAAGTAAGCTAAACTACAAAAGAAGTACAAGATACACTAGATAGAGAAAAATGACAAACTGCTAAGCTCATGGTGGACAGGTTCATTTTCCAGGTGCTTTTCAAAACCTAAGCTCTGTGCTCTGCAGTTACATCAAAGAAATATTCAGATATTTTAGCAACATGGGGGTCACAAATGTGTTAACACACACACATTGCCAGCAAAGTCACTGCAGGTAATGCCAGCTGAGAATCAGCTTTCAGATTTTTTGTTGGTTTTTTTCCCTGGTGTTGGTGGGATGCTTGAGTATTTAGTAAGTCATTGCTAATCTTTGCCAGCTGAGGTACTGACTACTGGGGCTCCTGAGGCCAGCCAGTGCAGGCTTTGTCTTCAATGACTTAGAACCTCAAATTATCTTTGGATCAGATGAACTTGCCATTCTGCATTAACTGAAGGCTTGGCTCAATTATATCTTGCCTTTTTGCCATGGGAATCTAAGCACCACAGCATCAGATAATTCTGAAAGTCAGAAGTCACTGTAGCTAATATCAGAATCTGACCTTTTGCATTCTGAAAACTTGTGCAAGAAAATCCATGGGCAAACTCTGGCCATTAATTTTTCTGATAGTACAGCCTCATCCATGTGGCAAAAGACAAACAAAACAAAACAAAAAGTTTTTTTCAAGCTTATTTTCTTCCCTATAAATTGTGTAAGTGGGTATAAAGTGTATAAGGTGCATAAGTCTCAGTCTGGGCAGCTTGCCCTGGTTTGGGGAAAAAGTACAGGTACATCTAGAAATACTAAGCTATGCCCAGAAATTACTCATTTACCTACCAAAAGCCTTCTGAGTAAGTCTATGTATAAGGGATGAGGTTGAATTTTTAGTCTTTAATGATCTGAGTATCTTCCAAAAAAATAGGATACTTCATTCTACACATCACAAGAACGCCTATTAAAAAGAATATGTGAAATGGACTAGTCTTCATTTTGCCAGCTCAAGCACAGAGCAGCTCCCACAGCTTAAAAAAATAAATGCACCTCCATCTACAAACCAGACAAACAAATTCAGTATGACAGCCGTCACCCTTCTTTATGCTTTGGGGTGAGACAAAATCAAAATTTCAGGTTTTTAATACATTCAACATACTTAAACAGTGAAAAGAGGCACCCTTACACTGGAGTTACCACTTAGGGAGATGCCACGTGACTTAATTCCATTTTAGTTTAACTTGTACAAAACTAAATCCCACTGTGATCATAATGCAAATGAATCAGACACATATAAGAGCATCTGTGGTCTACATTAAGTATTTAAAAATCTGAAATGAACATAAAGCTACATTAAAACAACACTGTTAAAAATGGCAAAGTTGTACTAGATCTGCAATTCTTCAAATATAGTATGTTACAGAGCCCTGTCATCATCTGAGATAAATAGAACTTTAATTTTCAAGCCCATATTCCTCCCTAAGCAATTTGTAGCCTCACAACTGTGCTGGGAGCTTCCCATGCATGGCAAAACCAGAACACGAGCAGAGTAAGGGCCAGTACCCACCAAGCAGTTTGTGAGGTTCCCCCAGAGCCCTTATCTGGATAAATTTTCACTGAGGTAACTTTTCTTTTTAATCTCCTAACAGTGCATTTCAAATTTTTACCTCAGTGAAGGAGAGTTACAACCTTTAGAAAAACATAGTTGGCAATTTTAAGCTGACATTCCAATGTGGTCTACACTTTACACACCATGTTCTTCAACAACTGTAAGAACTACTCAAACTTTCTGGGTTTTGGGGAATTCACTCATGGCAGAGACCAAACATGAAAAAGTCCAATACAAGTAGTTAAAAGCTGGCAAAATTACAAACATCTGGGAACATATTACCATAAGAAGTTGAGGCACTGTGTGAAGTATGAATAGTAAGCCCTGTATATAATAAAAGGTAAACAAAGCTTAACAAATACTGTCAAAGCAGGGAGGAAGTAGACTTTAACAAATAAATTTCACTGGAAGTAAATATCTTAGTACTGGTTTTGTTACATAAAGACATTCATACCCACATAAAGCCAAATTCTCAGTTCTTTTGTACTGCATTTTTGCTACTGAGACCTTAATGAAATCAAGAGTTAAACTGACTTAAAGCAAAAAGAATTAAGCTTGTGATGTTATACAGAGTCTCCAACAATAGCATTTCAGAAACATGCACTTTGTATTGACACTGAACTTCCTGACAACCAAGAGATCTGTAACACACAGGTGGATGTGTAATGGGCACATCCACAGACAGCACTCCACGTGATTAACTGCCTTAAGGAATCGCTCTCTCCATGGAAACTTCACAGGAGAAAACGTGTTTTGTCTTGTGTGTGAGTTGGGGAGTAGGTCTGTCAGCCCAGGGCAACAAATTAAAAAGATTGTTTATGCTATCCAACTTGTCAGTATTTGTTACTAGGCATTTCTCCTTCTCACCTTTCAATAATGGGCACGGGAACTTTGTTACTTTAAACTATGACTCATTTGTTCCCATCGGGGCAAAAAACACTCAGGTGACAATGAAAAAGCATTCTAGAAAACAAATGCTATACCATATTAATGGAAATGAGACAATATCAAAGATTACTTTTTCACTTGCAGAACTCAGCAGCTGCTCATTTATTTTAACAGACTCTGCTGGTAAACAGTAGCTCCGAATTTACCCCTAGAATTAGTACTTTAATAAAGTACATTTGCAACCACATATGAGTTTTACTTTCTTCTCTGTCTAATCTGGATCATTGTTATGCAAGATATATCACCATAAATTGGAGGTGATCCTTCACTTAAAAATTATTTTGTGGCCCATGTACTCTTTGGATATGCTCTCTAGGTACCTTTGACACCAAGACTGCCTTGATGTAAAGTTGGAACAATACAGAGCCGAATTAAAGCCACTTTCTATCACTTAGACTTTAAATTTGTCCATGGAACGTGTCCACACTAGACTCAGAAGACGCCTCTTGGCAATACTGAATTATCATACTGAATTGCTTCCATCAATTTTCTGGGGCTGCCAAATTGAAATGATGCATGTCAAGGCAACCCTACACTGAAAAGTAAAAGATCGCCTCTTAAATGTTCCATTTATAAAGCTTTTTATTCACAGTCAAATTTAGTATCCCCTCTGAAATATATCACTTTACAAATTGATACCTTGCCATTACAAGATTTCCATGCCATATTCACTCAGCTTAGTAGTAAAAACAAGCTTTTGCTCTTTCCCCTTTGGTACGGCTGATGAAAACAGTGCAGTTCAAGGTCTGCTTCTTAGATCACCAGCACTAAATATTCCATAGATCTGTAATCTTCTGCTACATGGAAGGTTAAAAGTCAGCAAAAAGATAAACTGTTGGTTTTACCAATAAAATATCACAAGTCTATCCCACTGGAAAGCAGAAATTGAAGAAAAAAAAAATGCTAAGAGTGCTCTGCAAAACAAAAGCATTCATGTGAACTTTCTGAAACTTTGTAAGAAGAAATACTACTCAAAACAGATTAGGAAAAAGAAAATTACACTGTCCCACTGCAGAACTTAAATGCATTTTTTAACAAATGTGTATCATGTGTGATTCTAAAATGACAAATTGTATATACTCCTGTAACTGATGTAGCTTAACACCTTTTTTTTTTTAATCACTGGCAAGTGAATGTCTAAGAAACATAAATAGTAACATAAACTAATAATGCCCTGTTTTGACATCTCTACATCTCAGTTTATGAGAAACTAATAACCTGTACACAATTGGGGTGCAACCACTTTCAATTATTTTGGCACTTCTAAGCTGGAAACCCTGTGCCACAGGTGCCACTTCCACCAATGTAACTCCACCCATGTTTCCAGTTACAGATTGGAGTTTGCTGTTCATGGCTCCCAAAATCCTTCTGTGGCTGAGAGCTGATACGAGTCTTGATCTAGGTAACCAAGGTCTCTCCCTCTAGAGCTGCAGAAACAGGTCACCGTCACCTCCTGGGTAATGTATGTCATTTACTATGAAAACTAGGATTTCCCTTTACATTTATAATGGTCCCAGCCCTGCAGTTAAAAGCTGAGTATCAGTCTACCCTCTTAAACCCAAGAAAATTCTTAATCCTGAAAGAATTTTGTTTGCTTAGCTTTTATTATTCCAGATAAATATGTTTGAGGAGATTTTCAATATAACTGCAACACTGACAGTTTTTGACAAAGCTCTATGATTTTCAAGGCCAGGAAAAATAACATGACTTAATAAAAAACTCTTAAGAATGAAGTTCTGCAGTAATAAAAAAACTGAAGGAGTAGAAATGAGCCTCACTGATATGTTGACTTCCCAAGTCATATGGCTAGCATTTTTAAGGCTGGAAATTTAAGCCCTAGGAAAATTCCCCCTTTGTTTACAGCCACAGTAAACTCTGTCAGAGAAATGTTTTTTAGGAGTAGATCTGTGAAAATTTCACACAGCTCAGAGAATACCTAGTTTCTCATGTCAGATAGTCGTTTTGTTACAGTAAAAGTTTCCTTATATGGCTAGGACAGTTAATGCCAAATTGTTATTTTTATGTAGTTATTTGCCACTAACACGAGTGGGATTTAACATCCTGAGCTGCATTTTTATTTCTCTTCTGAAATATATTTTTGTGAACTTGGAAAACTCCCCAAGCTACCTCATACCAAATTCTAGTCCCAGTTGCTAACTTCACATGCTCTCACCAACCTCACCACTTCCTTGGTGCAAAGAGTGGAAAGCAAGAAAAGTTCCAAGAACTCATTAAATGTCTGAATCAAAACAAAATCTTTAACAAAGTAATCACTTCAATGATATAAAAACCACTTAGCATTCATAATCATGATTTCAAGCTTCTTTCTAAAAGGGCTGTTAGTGAATACTAAGCACAGGGTGAGGATTCTTAGTTTGTGGGGTATTTGTCTGGGTTATGTTGTGTCAGAAAACCAAAGCTGCAATCCACACTATTAACAGCCGTACTGAATGATGCAAGCCTTAAAAAAAATTTCACAAAATTGTATATGCTATATCTATTTAACCTGCCCTATTACAAATGTCAAATACCTGCATATAATTAATGATGCCAGACAGACTTCTACCTCAGTAAGTCTTAGCTAATAGCCTTGCCTTACTCTTGTTTAAACATTTACCAATGAAACCTGTGTACTTTACTGGACAATGAATTATGATCCTTTTCAGAAATTATCCTTTTAAAACAAAACCTATAATTGAAGCTTAAGAGGAAAATCATGTAATGGAAATGTCCTCCAATCCACATTTAATTAACAGCACTGTGCATAAGTACAAGCTGAGCTACTCATTTCCTCAAGACAATGCCTCTCAAAGCAGAAGATGTTATCTCCCAGAAAATCTCTATATTGAAGTGCTCTGGTTTGAGCTACTTCAGACCACTTCTATCCAACTGTCTTCCCCACTAGTCCAAAGAACACCTGACCTTTTTTCTTTTTTTTTTTTTTAAGATCAGTGGGTTTGAGATGAACATTCTGAACCTCGTTCTTTGTACATGCAGACCTCAACACTCACACCTAATCCAGGAGTCTGTTTATAACAGTCTAATACTGCCATCTGCAGTTATCAGGTTGAAAGGGGTACGAGACAGGGCACACAGACTTCCAAACAAACACCATCCAAACCTATTTAGAAGAACTGCTTTACACAAGTGTGTTACTTTTGGTCAAGAATACACTTTGGGTCTTTTGAGTTTTTAACCTTAATTAAACAAAAAAAACCCCTCCTAAGTCCAACAGCTCCTTCATTTGACACAACCATTGCATTAACCTGAAGAAATAAAGCATTGTCATTTTAGCTTTTTATAAGCCTTTGACATGTATACTCACATAAGCAGTCCTGTGGATTTGAGGCAGCAAGGTTAGGTACCCACATCTAAATAGCTCTCTTGTTAGATGGATTGAAGGCACTGCTATTTACCTGAAGAGCTTATTGTAAACAAAAATATGTAAATTCATGCCAGTCACTAAAAAAAGCTTCTAGACATATAATGAGTTTAATAAACTTGTCAATGCATTGAATTTTTACTTTCAAATACATATTTCAGATAATAATTAGAGGAAAAAGCTTCATTTTAATACCTAATTCAATTTAGTTCACACTCTGCATCACCTGCTGCAGTACAATGCCAAGGACAGTAAACATCCACTGGACATCACTCAGCTTGCAGTACTAGAGCTATACTGAATTCCTTTGTTCTCATTTAGTATTTCACAGTAACAACATTTCCCAAACACTTGTATGGACTGCTACCCAAACTGCATTTTTGTGAGCTAAATCATCTATTTTACCTTCGTAATTATTAATTCCTTGCTAATTGTTATTTGGGCAGATAATTGGGCTTTGCATTGCAGCACATTGAAAACTGAGCCCACCTAACACCTCTCCTTTCCTAAACAACTGAGCTTCACATTTTGAGGAAAAATACAGTGTTTGCAAGATGGAGCAAAGTTTTTATTGCACCAGAGGATGCTTTCCCTAATGAAGATTTGAGGAACACCAATAGATGGCCACACTCCTACCGCCCCAGAGCACATTTCTCCAAGCATCAGCACTAAGGGATGAGCACTGCAGCCAAAATTCCATCAAGTTTCTGCATGTGCTGTTTCCTAATAGCCATCCACAGGCTGCTCCTTTTTTTTGGACACTACAAACTGCCCTTAGGGGATATCTAACTTTTCCACTGACTAGACAAAGGGGCTTAGAGTGGAATCCAGAGTGTTTGCTTGTGGCCCTTGAAGCCCTGCTTTCTCAGAGGCAACAGAAGTAAGGGAATATTGCACACATTCAAGTTGAAAAGAGTTTAACGCAGTGAATAAACATTACAAAACTCTACAAATATGGCATTTCACACAATGCTCTTTCATAAACACCACAGACTGGATAGCAGTGTCTGAAACTTTTTAATTTTCAGGAGACTGAGGACATATAAAAAAGTGTCAATAAACCATTTAAAAATTTGAATTCATAGACATTATAAACAAAACATCACTAGTATTTATTACCAGCAAGTATATGTCAGGTCATTATCATTTGAGTAATGAAATGTCAAATGTGCATCAAATGGCACTTTTAGATACACATTAAATGTGATCACCTCAGTGACAAGTGTTCTGGACAAAATACAATCCTGTAAAGTTCGTAGGTATAAATTCATCTGTTGTACAGCATTTCTATGAGATGCATGCAGTATGCAAAACATTTCCAAGTTCTAGGTGTCTGCAATTCTTGTCGGGGGATAAAAAGATTTAGTCCTTCTGTCGCTTTTTTCCTTTAGCAGGAGTTTTGGAAGTATGTTCATTTTCTGCATTTGGTTCCCAGAGAGCATTTTTTACAAATCTAGAAGCAGCTCCTTTATCAAGTTTGGATGCCTTTTTCTTGTCTGTTATTTCTTTGACCTTGTTCATGTATGTTCTTATTCTCTCCTAGGGAGAAAAAAAAAAAAAAAAAGGAGAAGTATTTCAAACCATTCTCCCAAGATTACTGCTAAAATGAATCAATGAGTAGAAGTTCTCCACGCTGTACACTTCTAGAACTATAATACCTAGAAGAACAGTATTACTTAACATACCAGGCTCTTTGTAAACTTGAGGCTTCCCTTTGGCATATTTTCCATCACAGGTACCTACCACACCATCTGCATGACACCCGCTCTAACAGGAACACAAAGTCCTACAGAGATGCAGACTCGGCATCTGATTTGCAGAGATGTGGGAACTGTTCTTGTAAGCAAAGTTAGAAAATAAAATACTGAAGTCAGTTTGGAGTTTGACCTACATAAAGATGCCAAAATAATATTTAGGTATTTGACACATTTATGGATGAATTATACTGCCTTACTACTGTCCACAAAAAAAAATAAAAAAACCACCAGCAAGTCCAAGCAAAGCTAAAAAAAGCATCTTATACAAGATACAATTAAATATACAATTAAAGATGGTACAAGCATTACACATGCAACTACAAGCCTAAGGGTTAAATTCCCGAAATGGTCAAGGGGCCTTATCAAAGAACTTATTTAGGGCAGTCTGATGAATTTCCAGCCATATCAGAAGTTCATTTTATGGCCATAAGTAGCAATACAGGCCTGTTTCCAGGGAAAAGGGTACGCTTTCTTGACGTATCTTAGCCTACCCAAGTTATTTGGTGTTTATGGGGGGTTTGACCAAACCATGACTTGGACTCAGCCCCACAGGAGTATACCCTCCCAGCTTAACAATCTCATTTATGTGCCTACTCATCCTCATCTAAGGACTTCTGCAACAAATAAAGAAAACTACTTTGGGAGGGTACTAAGCAGCTTTAAGATGGGAATCCCCCTCTGGTAAGTGCCTATTTCACTAACACGGGAGTACACTTACAGTAACTCTGCAAAATATTTAACAATTTAGTTTACAGATTTCAGGTCTACATATTTAGCCTAATATGGCCTTTAACTGTAGAGCCTTTGGGTGTTACTGTCATACAAACAACAGTAACATACATATACACATATATGTAGCGCTCTACCTGAAACCTGAATTATAAATGTGGATTAACACAACACGTGTGGATACTGCTAAAATAAATTTTGATATGTAACCCACACATTTCTCACACAGCCATTGCCACCTCTTTGGATCTGGAACAAAAGTTACAAGCCTTACACTACAGGACTGATTTTCAGCTCTTCAGTGATCATTATAAGCAACTGTCAAAAACTTGGCCACTCTTTCTGTATCAAAAACACAGCTTTAACAAGGAGGGCTTTCCAGGGTCTGAAATCATGATCGGCCTTAATATTTCTTTGGTGATTGAGACAGCTAATGAGAACAGATGGCAAACCTACATGTATTAACATGGGAAAAAGGAGCTGGAAAATGTCAGCTTGACAAAAGAAATGAATTCCAATAGGTTGAGTGTGAGTTATATTAATACAGTTTGAATACCTGTATGTACACAAGGGAAGCAATTCTAAAAACAAAATCATGACAGAACAGAGTTTTTTGATCCCCTTTCCACATGAGTAAGAACATGACAATGCCTTTGGAAGGAAGAAATGTGCATTCATTCAACCTTGATACTTGCAAAAGGAAAAGAGATCTGAGTAACAATCTAGGCTATGAAAATATTCACTCTTTCTTCAGAGTTAAAACAGCAGTTGTGAAGCAAAATACAAACATAAAATATCCACAGCAGAAGAGATAAAAGTTTTTAGTATCACTAAATTAACATGATATTCATACAGTATATAATATAGGAGGAACAAAAAACTGACGGAAAGCTCATGAAATATTAACTGATGCATTTTTAATATGATATAGTCTAGACTACTGAAAACCTCACAAAATTAAAAATAGCAGTATTCTTGTTATTCAGACTAGCTTTCCACATTTTTTAGTCCTCTCTTCTATTCCACTGGTTATGTAAGGATTACATTTAAGCTAACTATTTTACATCTGCTGAGATTTAGTATTTTCATTTATTCAGGAATTAAAATGAGTAGTGAGAAGTTTTGATTTCTGTTTTTTCTTCAGGCTAAATGATTTGGTTTTTTAAGTCAGCAGAATTTTCAAGATAGCTGGTCTTCTATACTGTAGTCATGCATCTAAATGGAATATAAAGACAAAACTGAAGATTTATTATAGGTCATAAATATGTCACTAATGCAGAATTACTGGACAATACACATACAACTGGTGCCAAAAAAGCTTTTAGCTTTGTTGCTGAACTGGATTCTTTACTGCTGAGAAAATGAATTAATGGAGGGCTTGGAAGGGGGAGGGGGGCACTTTCCCGTCTTCGCTAGTAAATCAACCACACTGTACTTTTAGAGTCATACAAAAGTAAGAAAAGGCAGCCTCAGAGATTAACATGATTCCAAGTATTTATAAGAAAAAAATGCCATACTGGAAGTTATAAATTAACATCAGGCATGTAACATTTTTCCTTTTAACAGATACAAGTGAAAAGCTGCTCTGTACAGAATCCAATTCTCAACCAAAGGTGGAAAAAAAGAAAAGATGATAGCATTCATCATCCTTTTCTAATTTCAGCAGACTCTACAACTTTAAACAGTACTGTTTAAAAGTAAAAAAAATTACTTTCTTAATTTAGAGAGCCCAGCAGGGCACATAAATAGTTATATAACACCATGTAGCATATGCATGCTATTACAGCAATGTATCATTTTTAAATGTAGATATAAACATTTTTTTAACGTCTATTTGGGCTAACCAATAGTAGGACGCACACAGTGTAAGCAACTCACCAGTTCTTGTTTCACTGGATGTTCCTTTGGATTGATTCCCTGGGTAGCCAAGTATACTACAAGAAAAAAACAAGATTGTTTTGAAACTGAAGGCTGTCTATGACTGAGGACCCTATCAAGCAGTCACACTGGAAAACCAAAGCTTCCACATAAAATCATTAATAGGAATTATTAACTGTGTCATTAAGTATCTGACAAACTATTATTGTCAAATATTGCAGCTAAAATACCCCCAAACAACTAAAATGGTTAAACTTTCAGTCCTTTAAAGGACAGAAAGGTTGCCACAAAGAAACCAGAAACATACTCATGCATGTACAAAATTAGCTTTTCTAAATATAGATTTTTGATTTGGAGTTTCAATGTAATTTACCCTATGGATGGCAATAATGTGGGTCCTCAGTGTAATTACAAGTTTTTAATTACTGGGCTACGAGATAGGATTATTTAGTGTTTGCAGCTGCCTAGGTGTTAAAATGGCAATCATAAATACTATGTTTTTCTTTCTACCACATACTTACCCCAAAACATAGAATTTAATGTGTACACTGAAACCAAATCCAGCTTTGCTTGCTCAAGGGGATCTAACTAGAATGAAAAAAAAAACATCATATTTGAAGATTTTAAGCAAGATATGCACAGATTGTAGTAATGTGTACATTTTATAATTGCAAATGTATTAATAAAAGAATACACACTGAAGGAGCAGGTTTTTGCATCACAAGTTCACTGAGACTACGTTTATGCCTTATGTCCATGCCATCACAAGACCAGTCATTCTCTCCTCTCCAAGGAGAGAGGAGAGAATTCTCCCAGTCCCATACAACCAAAAGCACAATCCCTTAGCATGTAGCTCATGGACTACTGCTCCCATAGTCAAAATAAGTCCCTGTTTTTGCACAGAAACTTAAGTCAAAATAGTTGTTGCTATCAATGGAAAGAAGAAAAAAAAAAGTTTAAAAGTTGCTGAAACTCAAACGTCAATATACAATCAATGAGTGTTAACACTACACATGACAGACTGTGTGTTCAATGCACGTTGGAATACTTAGGGATATAAAGCAAAGGAAGAATAAAGGCAATGAAGGGGTTTTTGTTTCCCTTGACTGTCAAAGTCAATTTATTATTTCAGTCCTACACGACTTCCAGAAACTCTGATAACATCATTGTACAGCTCACTAGTTCTAACATGGATACTGTCAAAAGATCTGTGTTGTCAAGACTGTTTTCTTCATAATTTATTTGCGTAAGAAATCCTCACAGGATAAAGAAGTTCCCTCATGTGCTGCCCTTTTCTTGCCCTACAGAAAGAAATTACACATTAGGCTTTAAATGTTACAAGACAGAAATGCTTATATGAAATTGTCAGGCACTACCTTGCTCTGATAAAAAGCCACAGTTTGCAGACTTATGCTTATAGCACAGCTAGAGCAGACAGCTCAGGTTCTGCAAATCTAGACTTCTGGAATCAGATCAATTCTCACTTCTGCCAGTTCACCTTCACATCCTGCTGGGTACACCAGCTCCATTCAGTTTCTTGTGAAGAAGTCTCAGTCAAAAATGTGAATGACCTCTCCATTGTGGAAGAGCATATTAAGGAAGGTCAGGAAGAAGCTATAATGTCCTCGAGCCAAATGACTCACTGGTAAGATTATCACTTATCAGCTTGGAAGAGCATGTGTTTCATGGTTGAGCTTGTAAGACCATCTGGATTTCTTAGAAATGTAAGAATTTAACAGTAGGTGTCAAGCGTAGGAGTGTCATTTTTGTTATTTCTCAGTGCAGTGGCTGGCCTAACAGACCCTTTTGTTTCAGTTCAGGCTCTCAAATATTTGTGTATTAATAAGGAAAAGGTTTTCAGAAGGAAGATAACTTACCTTTTGCAAAAGCTCACTCCTAGAAACTGACATCATTGTCTTCAGCATCTCATCTACAGAACCAAGAGACTTTTCAAATGCTGCGAGATAATCATGAATTTCAGTGGGGTATTCTTCCATGTTACTATCATCTTCTGACATTTCCATCTGGGAAGTGGAAACCAAAATAATAATCATTTTCATTAAGTACCTACACACTGTAGGTACTTAGAAGACTGTAATTTACAACAAAAAGCATTAGCATTCATTCATTAAACATTATAAGAAATGCCTACATGTGAAGAGTTCTAGCAGGTAATGTCAGCAGCAACACAGTTAAAGGTCCTGTAATTTCAGGGATATTTCCTAACTCCTGTGCAAAATGGCATGAAGGAGCATTACAATTTATATGACTTCAGTACCTATTCTTGCAACAGTCCTAAAACAGTATTTAGCTTTTATGATCTGTGATAGAAAGAAATTATTTGCATGTTTAAAAGAAGTGCTCTATAAATCACACTATATAAGGAGCTACACCAAGCAGCAGGCAGGACACCAGGAAAAACAAAAACAAAACTAACTAACTAACCAAAAAAAAACCAAACCACAAACCAAACCAATGGGGATACAGCTTCAGTCTGTCTTAGGAACAGACATTACTTCAGCACCAGTTATGTCATGATCAGTTCGTTTAGGAGTAGGTCCAAAAAATTCTTCTTCAGAAGCTGTATCCAGTTTTCTGAAGTCCCTGTGGGGTATTATAATCCCCGATATAACTCTACCTGTAACAAAGCTGAGTTGATTTTGGGATTTCAGAATACTCTTGCAATCTTGTCAACACATCAGTGCACAGCAACTAGGAAATTAGATGTGAAAAATCCCAAAGCACTCCTTTTTTGTTCCCAGAATTTATAGTACCATGGTATGGCTACTGCCAAGCCATCTGGCTGCTGGTTTATAATCAATATCTTTAATTCCTCTCAAATCATAAATCATGTATTATCTTGGAGAGTTAATGTTACTTAGAGCTATGTTATTTTCTACAACTTCTACTGAGCAACAACTTTTTGAATGTTCTAAGGAAAGAAGAGAAGAAATATGTAGTTTTCCTGCCTATTTGCTGCATCAAGAACAGTGGGAGCACCTGGATCACTGCAGGCTTTTCTTCTTAGAATCAGTGTGATAATCCCACTCTCCAGATGCTGAGTACAGAGGGAGGGAACAGAAATCAGAGAGTGCACTTTATCTACGAACAGCAAGTCACACAGTCAGTACAACCAGAAAAGAGCTGTCACATCACTGGAGTTTGTTTTAAATAACAATGTGATCCTTCCTTTTCCCTGGCAAGAGCATGGGATGTGTGAGAGAGGTTTATTTTCATTTATATTGTCTCTTGGAGGTCAAAAAGGAAGACACTTGGGAGAAAAAACAGTGTGGAGCTACTCAAGCTTGTCTGCAACTTCAGTTTTAACCGCACCAGTGTGATTCCAGAAATATGATCAGGCCAGTTAACAAGCCCACTTTCACTGCTATTGTTTGCATAGTTAAAAATTATAATCCTACTCAGCTGCATGACTACTCATCCTGGTCAGAGCTGGTTTTCACACTGAGTACAGAATCACAATGCCAGCCATGCTAAAGGTCCCCTCCCTGCCCCAGCACATCACCCACACACCACAAACATAAGTATTACTTCCGTCAGCTCTGGCAGAGCCAAGGAAGAAAGCTGAGCTGGATCCACAAGATGCTGCCCACAGAAAGGCAAAATACCAATACAATAATTTCTGACATTCACAATAACTCTGTTGGTGTTTTGTTCTATCCTCCTGGCCACCTGCTTTATAATTTGCCATGCTAAGTTGATTAAAAGGGTTCAGAAACAACAAGTTTGTTGTTAACTTTTAGTCATACAATACAGCATTAAAAACCCTACAAAGGTACAAATAAACTAGATTTTCCTGGTTGTTAATACAGCTAAGTTTGATTAGAAGGTGTCTGTCAACACATATTCCCTACACTTACACAAACAGGGAGAGAGGTAATACAATCCAACAATCACCTACAGATCTTACCATCACTGCAGTACTTAACCTACTATGGTCTTCATTTGACAGGCAGCATGAACATAGTGATAAATTCCAACTTCTCTCTCTCCCTTAATTAGTGTATCCAGCAGCAGCAAGAATAAAATAAAGGACTAACAAAAGCCTGTAGCAAGTATGTGTTACCAAAATTAAGTAGAGCTGTTTTACAAGGATAAGCAGTCACATATTTGAAATTCTTTTCAGTATACCAAATTAGATTTAAGGACTAAGACAGAAGAAGAATAGGAACATAGAAGGAACAGATAACAAATACAGTCTGAATTTTGCTATCATTGCTGTCTCATGAACCAGAAAAAATTATGTTTGCCCTCATATCACTGAGTATTTACCCAACACTATTAGCAAGGAAAGGGAAAAATCTGTATCAATGTCTTGGTTTGAAAGATAGGTGTCTGCCAAGGAAGGCAGGAACCTCCCCTGGAATGGAAAATATTACCCACTTCCCTCCAAATTATTATAACTTTGAAATTAAGGGGCTTTCANTTATAACTTTGAAATCATGGGGCTTTCAGGCACAGATATGGGAAAAGGAGTAGCAGTTCTTTACTAGTATGTGTGTGTATAACGAGGCAAACAAACAACAACAGCGGCAGCAGCAACGAGCAGAGCCCAGACCCAGTCCCGGCCTTCTCTCGGCCGCGGGCACTTTCCCTTCGGTGCAGTTCCGGGCACAGCCGGCAGGGGCGCTGGTGGCTCCCGGCCGGGCGGGGCGGGTGCGATGATTGCCCGCGCCTGCAGGGGGCGCTGTGGCGCGATTTCCGTCACATATCCCTCAGGTGGCAATGGCGGGCGGGCTGGACGGCGAAATGGGCGGCAGCAGGAACCTCGGACTGGCGGCTGGGACGGCAGAGGCACGCACACCCCAGGGGGCAAAACAAAATGTAACAGAAAATGCCGCAGCTTTAGCAAGACCTTCGGGGGTCGGGTGGACACGGGGTGCTGGGTAAGAGTGTAGCAAAAAAGCCCGAGGCAGCAGCCCGAGAAAACCCCGAGGCTGGGCAGCAGCAGCGCGGCTTCTCCGCAGCAGCTGCCGCACGCAGCCGGGGAGACGCGCCCTCCGGGAAGCGGGAGGGGGCCACGGTCCCGGGCTTTCCCCTGAGGCACCCGAGTAGGTGGTGAGGGACCTTTCCAGCCAGATCAGGTGTTAACTAGGTCTCAGTTCATCAGCTGCTCTTAGGAGCAAAGGCTCACCTACGGTAGGAGAAGCAGCGGGAGGATAAAAGCTCTGCAGTGGCAGCAAATCCTCCGGGCAGCAACCACAGACCGGCTGTCCCTCTGTCCCTCCTCCGATGCCGAGAGTGAGAGAAAGCCAGGGGCTAAGCCCAGCCCCTCACGCCCCAGCCAAAATCTCACCATAGCTCTGCCCTTCCCAAGAAAAAGCCCCTCAGGTAAGAGAGTAGCCAGCCACACCCTTCCCCCACCTGGCCATTTCTTTTGTCTCATAAGTACTGGTTGTTACTGTCTCTTACAACAAATGAGACAAAATTCCAGAAGAGAAAGAAAAAAAAAGAAAAGGAAAAGTCTTAACCTCCAACAATCACACTTCAATGGAACAAGGCTGCCCTTCAACCTGTGTACAGAACCCTTCACTGATAAGTCTGCTACTTCTGCCTAGGGAGCAGGAAGAAATTATTAAACTTGTGTTTTCTGTTCACTTCAACAGGAACTAGCAAGTTCCTACTCCTGCTGTGTAGGGACCTCTCTCTTTTCATTACACTGTTGTTTCAGCATAACTAATCTCTAAGCAGGGTATGTCACAGTGTTAGCACATGCCAACAATGAGGCAGCAGTCAAGAGCCTAAAATAATTTTGGTAACATTAACCAGAGCAAATTACATTAGAAAACGTATACACCAGAAACTCCACAAAACTGTTTCTGCCAAAATCATCACATGGGTTGTGTACTCACATGTACAGAATGACAAAGCCAAGGATAGGAGGGAACTCCATGACTCTCTAAACATACCTGAAAGCTATGCTGCCTTCAGTAGTTAATAATGAACAAATTTCCCCTCAAAGTTCTTCAAGTGTTTCTTTTTGTATTTTGAACAAGCCAAAACTTAAGGCTGTCCCTGAAGACAATGTTTATTAGACAGGTTTTCTGATTTGAATTTACTGACTTTCAAACAGATTTTATTTGGCACTGAGTTCTCACTTTAAAAATTAAGGATAGTAGACATATCCAGATAAGAGAAGTAATGAAAAATTCTAGCTAGGGAAGTAATATGAACAATGGGGAGTTCTAAAGGAAATAAGACAGAATTTTCATTATCAAGCAATAAGACCTATGATGTACAACACATAACCTGTGGTTGTGTTACAATGGTAACACTTTAAAAGATCTTTAATTTTGAGAATGCAAAGAAAAGTTCACAACCCATAAACATAAAATACAAAAGAAATGGACTACTTTGATTAAGGACACTGAGGCAGAAAAACTGTGATGAAAAATGTTGTACAACTTCATAACACCAACTTTCCAGAAACAAACTTCCCTTTTAATAACCCTGAGCTGCCATGTAGTTTTTGGGGAAAAAACGTAAGAATACGTATTTGAGGAAGAAAAGGACTTTAGGTTGCAAAAGTAAACCGTTTTCATGATAAAATTTAGGCATTGCATTTAGGACGGTTTAAAAAATGTTTATTAGTTTCCATAGGTGGAAAATTTCTGAATAGTCGGAAATTTCTGAAAAATTCTGAATAAATTCTCATTTATTCAGAAAGATGACTACATTTCTGTGAACGTCTGCTTAGAAAACTAGGCACACCTTGTTCCCTTAGCAATCAATATATCAATATACTATAAACCAAAGTAGGTAATACAAACTGCAAAAAGGCAGGGAAATATCAGACATTATCAATGAACCACAGAAAAGACACAAATATGAAAAGGAGAAAGAGAAAATATGTCATCTTCTGCAGACTCTATAAAAACAACTACACAGGTGACAATCAAAAGCAGTTTGCTGTAGTGTTAACCTGGCTATTGATCTAAGATACACAAGTTTAATGCTGTATTAAGGTATTTTAAATAAAAACAAACAAAATACAGATGGTTGTATAGCAAAATTAGCTATATTTATCTCTCAGGAGAATGAAGAGAAGAACTACAGACCCCTTTTAAGAAAAGCACACCCAGGAAAAAGAGAAACAGCAGTCGATTTTTAGGTGGCTTTTATGAATAATCTTTTAATATATCTAGAGGTGATTTAACACAAGCCTTAGAAAGCAATTGCCAGCTGGCTTAAAAAGCAAAGTTAAACTTCCCTTCCTGCTCACGCCCCCCTCTGCCTCCAGCAAAGCCCTGTCATACTGAAAGATATAAACTCTAATTAGGCCCTAAGTACCTCTATGAGAGATTTTGCTGAAGATACATTGTGAAAGTAGTGGAAGCTACATGCATCTGTCAACGTGGCAATAGGAAACCACTTAAGCAGAAATGAAAAATGCTCAGGGTTAGCATCATGCACGTGTTTTTCAACAGGAATTAAAACTGCAAGTTCAGGAAAAAAACGGCGTATTTGAAATATTTTGTAACATGTAAACAGAAGACAAAAAGCAATTTAGCATTCTGCTAGATACTGGAATTCCAGCATCCATGTTAATTCTTATGTATTCCTTAAGCACTAAAAGGCCTTTTCTTCATACTTAGTTCAGATTATTCATCTAATAAAAATCAGATTAGGTAATGAGATTATTTCTTCTTTTCATGGATATTTACAGATTGCATAGAGGAAAAAAACAAACTAGAGAAAACAAAAACAAACCCCAACCCTTTTGGTCAGGACACATAAAACTGCTCTCAAATTCAAAATAAACACATGAACATCACTGATATGACAAACCACCTCTGTCAGCTGCTGAAAACTGGCACTCTCCTCCCTCTTGTGAGTTCTGACTCACAGCCTGCAGTGAACACAGCTGATGTGCAAGTGCAGCAAAGTGCAACTTCTGCTCTAACACTGGAGTTCACTGCTGTGGCTGTAGGGCAACAGAACAACCAGCATCCTAAATTTAAACCTACCAGAGATGAGGATTAAGTTCTTTGGCCAAAAACCTCCTTAGGGCAGAGAAATCCATGTTTGCAAAGTTCTGAGTACGAAAGGCTCTAATCTGTGACAGACACACATTATTGCTGATAATAAATAATTCCTTGCCCACTAGTCATCACTGTGTCCACAGGCCTGCTTTGCTTTGTCCTTTCAAGCCTGCTTGGGGCAGCTGGAGAGCAAATCTAGTACAATTAGAGAACTCTTGAAATGCCAACTCACAATCCTGTTTGCAAGAAAGATTTCCATTGCAAAAGTAGAAAAGCCTACAATGAAATATCAGGTATACACCAGTAAGCTTATGTCGATCCCCTTAAAAACATCCCAACTCAAGCCATGGTAGTAGAGCAGGGCATAATTTGCACTATATTACAACTGGGAAACAGCCAAGAAATCCCTGCCTTCAAAGCCAAGCTCCAGCCACCATAACATCCTGCACAGAGCCATCCTACAAAACAGCTCACACCTATCAGTCTCTTGCTGATGCCACTGGGTCACTTGAGCTTCAGAGGATTTGCCTCTGAAGTTTATTCTCATCTGTTTTAAAAGGAGATTTAAATTTTAAGGGAGAGAACAATATTATAGACTCATTTACACTTCAGCCAGTAGTGGATATCCCATGGGAAAAGTTTGGATTAAACATCCCTCATTCACCACAGCCCCATCTATATCCACTGATGTAAACCTTCAACTTCATCTGCACGATTCATAAAACACTTCTACTCTCTGTAATCAGCTGTCCCAAATTCCACATCTTTGATGACACAGTGGTTTCTTCTTCTGAACAAATCCAACATAACCTGCCTCTTGTTCAGCTCCAGCCCATCAGTACACCCAGGATAAGTACAATAATAAAAACAGCTTTCTTCAGGTACGTGCAGAACACTTCCTCGTGAGATGTTTTCATAAAAGCTCCCACACTCAGATATGCTGCCACACTTCAAGTTCACTCTAAAGTGATACTAAATTTGTGTCTCTAAACTGATCTTTAAAACATATACTTTTCTTGGCACTGAACCTACCAGGAACTTCTTGTGCAGCAAAAGACTGTCTCCTTGGACAAATCAGTTTACACAGAGTGGGGACAACAATCAACACTGAATACTTCTGCCCTACCAAATTTGCAGCAAATGGGAAATGACCTGCCTGCAGTTTGCACTTCCTATATACTTGTAAACTATGGAGAGTTTACTACTTCTAAAACCTGCTGCCACTCTCCAATGATATCAACACCATGAATATGAATAACCAGAATTAAAGCCAAGAGGTTTTTTTCAATCTTTTCAAACTGCTGACCTAGTTTCCTTTAGCCACTAGTTCCACAATACCTGAAAAAGTACTTCCCTTTACCAGAATACAATTTTCTGTATTTGCAATTCGTGCAGTGCCTCTCTGTACCATTCTGAACAGCAATTCAAATGTATTTTTGGCTGGTTTTTATTTGGCTGTGCTAACCATTATTTTTATTTGGCTGTTCACTGTTAGAAGCATTTTTGGTTCAATGTAATGCAGTAATTGTGGGATTTTTGTGTTCTTAGCATGAATTTTACTGATGCGGGAAAAGAACATCTACCTGGAGCTATGGTGGCCAGTCCATTCCAGTGTACTGTTTATTTATTTAGAGGAAAAGCAGACCACAGATGAAAAAACAACGCTAAAAATCTTAAGCCACTTCAAAGAGAAAGGCACTTATCAGAAAGTTTTGTGCGACTTGTGCACTGCTTTTCTGACATGAAGCCTGAAAATTCTACCAATTACTTTCAAGTTTCTCACACTCTGGAGAAGAGCCTTGGGTTGACTGTTTTCTCATTTCTTTACCAATGGTCATACTGCCACAGGATTAGCAATACCCAGGTATTATATATTTGAAGTGGGTTTTTTATACTTTTAAAACCAAGAAATACACCAGACACATTTCAATGTTGATTTTAAAACCCAGTTCTTCCCTTTTTGCTTGTCTCAAAAATAAGGCCTTTTAATTGGCACCATCTAAAGTTTAGTTTGCTAGTCGAAGTCCATACCACGTTGCTGGCAGCAACTGAGCTTGTGGTCAGAAAGCTGTGACAAAGCCTAAGGAAGGGGACACTTTGACCTTTGCAGCAACACGACAGATACAGAAGTCTCATTTCAAGGTACTCATAACTTTAAGTACCACCTGCCCTTCTGTTAGCTGCTGCTTAACTGTGTAAACGCCCTGGGTATGCACACTGCACCTTCTCTCTGAAAAACTGCCCAGTTCTCAAGGCTCCTCAAGCTGCAGCACTATTTTGCTCATTTTCAGCAGGAATGTAACCGTTTGCTGCCTACAGAACATCCATCCTCAAAAAAAAAAAGCAAAAAAAAAAGCCTAAAGCCCATGTTCTTTTTTTCACGTACACGTAAGTAAGGCGTAAATATGTGATGCATTAAACATTCGAGGCCAGGCCGGATGGAGCTCTAAGCAACCTCGCCTAGCGGAAAGCGTGCCTGTCCACAGCAGGGGGGTTGGAACGACACGATCTTCAAAATCCCTCCCAACCCACCCCACCCCACGCTGCGATTCCACAAGCCGCGCTTAGTACGGCTCACTAACACCAGCAGCGCGCACAACGCGTGCACAGCGGCCCTGCCCCCCGCCAACGCGCTTCCCCGCTTCCCAAGGCCGCGGGGAAGCCCCACAGCCCCAGGAAGGCCCCGGGGGGCAGCGGGGGTCGCCGCTCTTACCTGCGGGCAGGCGGCCGAGCGCCGCGTGCGGCCCCCGGGCACGGCGACAACGGGGCGGGGCCGCGCGGCACCGGCGGTGACGCCACGGAGCGCAGAGGGATGCGGAAGCGGCGGCCTGGCGAGCCGGCCTTAAGGGGAAACGACCCCAATTCCGGGAAGGGAGCCGGGAAACAGCGTCCGCCAGCAACCGCAGGGTCTGATTAGGAAATCACAGACTTGGCGTAGATGTTGGCGTAGGTTAGTCCCTGGCATGCACGAGGAGCGCACGGCCGTGGGATTTGCATGAAGGGCGAAAGGCAAGAGAGAAAGGAAGAGATGAATTAAAGGAGGGAAGAGGGAGAAAGGGAGAGGGATCGGGATCCAGCTGATGTCCAGGACAGGGATACGTTTTTATGGATAGGTCTCCCTGCCCTGTAGACTCGTTTCTCTCTTTCTGTGTAAATCAGTTCTCATGCACAGTCTGTTCTGTCAGGGGNTAAGTAAGGCGTAAATATGTGATGCATTAAACATTCGAGGCCAGGCCGGATGGAGCTCTAAGCAACCTCGCCTAGCGGAAAGCGTGCCTGTCCACAGCAGGGGGGTTGGAACGACACGATCTTCAAAATCCCTCCCAACCCACCCCACCCCACGCTGCGATTCCACAAGCCGCGCTTAGTACGGCTCACTAACACCAGCAGCGCGCACAACGCGTGCACAGCGGCCCTGCCCCCCGCCAACGCGCTTCCCCGCTTCCCAAGGCCGCGGGGAAGCCCCACAGCCCCAGGAAGGCCCCGGGGGGCAGCGGGGGTCGCCGCTCTTACCTGCGGGCAGGCGGCCGAGCGCCGCGTGCGGCCCCCGGGCACGGCGACAACGGGGCGGGGCCGCGCGGCACCGGCGGTGACGCCACGGAGCGCAGAGGGATGCGGAAGCGGCGGCCTGGCGAGCCGGCCTTAAGGGGAAACGACCCCAATTCCGGGAAGGGAGCCGGGAAACAGCGTCCGCCAGCAACCGCAGGGTCTGATTAGGAAATCATACACTTGGCGTAGATGTTGGCGTAGGTTAGTCCCTGGCATGCACGAGGAGCGCACGGCCGTGGGATTTGCATGAAGGGCGAAAGGCAAGAGAGAAAGGAAGAGATGAATTAAAGGAGGGAAGAGGGAGAAAGGGAGAGGGATCGGGATCCAGCTGATGTCCAGGACAGGGATACCTTTTTATGGATAGGTCTCCCTGCCCTGTAGACTCGTTTCTCTCTTTCTATGTAAATCAGTTCTCATGCACAGTCTGTTCTGTCAGGGGTATTGAGTGCTCTTGATCCTCCTACAGCCCATGCCCGCGTCCTGGCCTCATTCCTGTGCTTGCACTGTGGTATGTTGTGCTTATCTCCAAGAGCTTAGCAAGGATGTTTGTCCGAGAAAAGTGGTGCCCTACCTCCTCATGGCCCCTTTCTGCAGTCACAACCTGTTCTTCCTCACAGTGTGTCAGTACCAACAGTCTTTTGTTATTACCAAGAATTCTTGTCTGGTGGGATTCCTGTCTGATTCATTGGCTCCTCAGCCATCCAGTTACCAGTGTTTGAGACACACATTGGGCCCTTATCTTCTGGGACTCTGCAGTGGAGAGGGAGATGCTTTTTAAAGCAGGAACATGCTTTCCAGCCGCTGGCTCCTCTGAGTGGAGAAGGTAAACAGCCACCATGACATATCTCCAGCTGTTCCCAAGCTGTTGCAGTTGCTGTCTGGAAAAAGGGAGGCACAAACTGTGTAGAGATGGTCTTCTAAAGCCAGAGATTGCATGGAGTCATCCCAGGGGGTTAGCACTGGTCCCGCCTGACACTGCACATCTTTGCCTCACCCTCAAATAAGAGGTGGTTTCTAATTGTGTTATTGGCTGTGTTTTCCACTGTGTTTCTCCACAAGTCCAGAGGAGTTTACCACAATGATTGGAGAGACAGAGCACCTCTTCTATGAGGGAATTGGTTGCTCAGCCTGGAAGAGAAGTGGCTTAGGAGTGATCTATTTGCAGCCTCCAGTACCTGGAGGGAACCCACAAGAAAGATAGGGAGGGACTTTTTACAAGGGCGTGTGATGACAGGACAAGGGGAAATGGATCCAAACTGAGCCTAGTTTTAGATTAGGTATTAGGAAAAAAATCTTGACTGTGAGGGTAGTGAGGCACTGGAGCCTGTTGCCCAGAGAAGCTGTGGATCCCCCATCCTTGGAAGTGTTCAAGGCCAGGCTGGATGGGGCTCTGAGCAACCTGGTCTAGTGGAAAGTGTCCCTGCCCATGGCAGGAAATTAGAACTAGAGGATTTTTAAGGTCCCTTCCAACCCAAGTCATTCTAGAATTCTGTAACATTTCAGCAAATAAATCTGGGTTCAAAATGCAGTGGATTAATATTTCTCCACTGCAAGAGCTCACTGACCAGAAGATTGTACCAACACATCTGTTGCTCCCAAAGGTAAGATCCGTGTTTTACAGGTTTACATTCTGATAAATAGTAAAGCAGAAGTGAGTATCTGCATCAAAAGTACTGACATTACTTACCAAAGTCCTCTTTTTGCCTCCTGTACACAATCTCATCTGAAGCTTATTGTAACTCAGGTTTTGCAGCCTATCCCCTCCAAGGCAGATCCAGATAAGATCACTGGAGTCTTTCATCATAGTTGAAGAGGGCCTCCTCTCTGCTCTGGGTTACCAGGAGCCTGTATGTGGCTGACTAAATTGTGGCTAGTTGCCTGAAGGGAATGTGCTGAGCTGGCTTGCTCAGCAACAGAGTTTCTAGAGGAAGAGAAAATCAGGTTCTGTCTGGAGAAGGACAAGTTCAAGGCTGGGGAAAGTAGAGTTATATCTCTAGGGGAAACAGGAGTAGAAGCTGGGGATCTTACCTAGCTTCAGTGCACCTCCCTGCACCTTCAATGCTTTTAAAAATACCACAAAAGTGACCTTCCTTTTAATAAGTTGGTTTACATCATCCAAGTGCTATACTATGTCAATTCTAATTAAATCAGTCTGTACTGCAAATGAGAGTCTTTCTCCTAGTCCCAATTGGAAGCATATCTAAAGATCTTCAGATATCATTGTTACTTGTTTAAATCTTGTGTCCTTTTCCTACAGGAGATTTGGAGGTTTAACTTTTCAGTTTCAACCAAAAGTGGCTGCAAATGAATAAAAATATATTTTAAGCAGCAAACACAGAGAGCCTTTTATTTAAGAGCCTTTCAGCTATATGTGGGACACATACAGGTGGTAGAATCACTGGGGTAGAGAATGGTGTCCCTACTGTGTGCTAATATTTTAGTGTAATAATACAATTTTTCACTACATTTTCCTAGCCATTTCTTATTTTCAAGAAACACAGTCTTCATTATTTTCTCATATTCATTTTTACTAGCACAACTACAGAATTATGCACTGTAAATAAAAGGGAATTTAGGAGAGGTTTTTTTCCAAAATGTTCAGAAATGGAAGAGTCTGAAGGGTAGCAGAGAATTAGCAAGACCTGCACTCCTAAATAGAATAATACTTTGCAATTCTAGTATGCCAAATGTCTACAAGGAGGTCAGAACACTTAACATATGTTTAGTTCATTCTTACCTCAGTATTCACATGTCACAGACCGGGAAATACAGAGAGGGGATTTGATAGATAGACTAATTGATTTACCAAATGTTAGGTAGAAATTGTTGCCAGAGTCTTATTTCCTAAACCCAATATTTTGTTTCAATTACAGGATCAAAGGAAAATGCAACACGTGCTGATCAATGTTCAGATTCAGCCAGCTCTGTCTGTAGAAGATTGTAACCATGTAGAGCATTAATGCAGTACAGATTGTGCTCCGTATTCCCTGGTCGTACAGTGTGGCTCTGTCTCCTTCTACTGGTTTTCATTTGTTATAGATTTGCTCCTTCTGGCTCTGGGCTACTACAGATTTATACTTTTGTTCAGTTAACTGGAGTTCCTACACTGAGTGCCAAGTCTTGGAATTTCTCGAGCCAATTCACTCAGGAGACTATTTGGTATAAAAGCATTCATTTTCTGCTTAAAATGGCTGCACTGCTTGTTTGGTTTTCAGGAGCAGTGAGTGAGGAGTTAAGAATTCACATCTATCCCAGCCAAAATGTAATTGAGATACAGCTCATATAATTCAAAAGGTGTATGCTGGTGCCACTCTGAAAGTATATTATTATTTTATATATGGATATCTATAGACAAGTCTATCCACAAAAAGCTGTACTGTCATCTGGTACTTAATGGAAACCATTTCATTTGAGAGGCCTGTGAATGATTATTGATTTTTCTCTATCATTCCCAAAACAAGAGAAAACAATCCTGAATATTTTTGCTAAAGTAGTCAAAGTGACAGGCATCTTTAACATAATTACTGCATTATTATGATGCATCTCATCCACTGTACGTACAACATAATGATTCCTGCAAAGTCAATGTTCTTTGTGGAGCAAGGTGGAGGCCAAATCCTGTAGTCTTTGCCTCACTGGAATAATTTTACAGCCTGGGTCATGCAAAGCACCACAGCCTGACGTACAGAGCAGCCGTGGCAACTCCATCTCCCTGAAACAACACCACTGAAAAAGCTTTGGGAGATGTCATGCAGAAGACAATGTAAATGAAAAAATATAGCCTAGATTCTTCTGGTGTGAATATAACAAAGATTACTAGAAGCGACTTGTAACAAAAGGGTTAATAAACCATTGTCAGGATAAAAATACAGACTCTAAAATCAGACCAAAAATCTGGCAAGCAGACCAGTTTGGGGGATGTCCGGGTGTGTAGTACACATGTGTCTGAAGGGCACCTTGGGCCTTTTGGAACAGGCATTTTGTTTTTGTGAGGCCCGCTTCTTGGCAGTGTAATCTAATGAATTTGCAATCTAATTTCTTTGCAGTGTAATCTAATGAATCTGCAGTCCCATATGTGGGCAGACAGCAAGTTACCAGAAGAGGGTGTAGCAGGAATAAACTGAAGCACAAACATCCATCTGCTTGCCAGTATCACCGACGTGCCACGTTCCTTGGTGGAAGAAGGGCGAGTACCCGATGTTTCCTCTGGTAAATCAGAAGACAAACATTCCTAAAAGGACAGTGACAGGCAGCTGCCTGGCTCGATGCCCTGTTTACGGGAATTTGTGTCTCTGCCTGAATTCTGCTGAGACCAGATGTATGCAGGGATACAGATTTTACAGTGATTTATTACGATGCAGATGGTGAGGCCAGAAAGAGAGACCAAGGTATCTATCTGGCTGCCAGTTTTGTTTTTCTTACTTGCTAGATGGGGTAAGAAGGGGAAGAGAGTCTTGAGGCTAACCCACATTTTCAGCAACTAAAAATCCTAAAGTAGTGACACTAGCACTGTGGAAAAGAAATGTAACCTCCAAAATTTTCCATGTTCTGTTACACTTTACTGAACTTTGGGGCAGCATATGTGACAGCCTAAGCCCAAGTGAACTTAGACTCACCTTTCAGTTAAAATGCTCTGGAAATGCCTTTTTTTCCTGCACTCAGATTAAATTAGAATGGCCTTAAACCCACTAAACACAGACTCCTTTCTCTTTTGAAAACATAGGATTTCTAATCAAAATACAGATGCAAAAGTACATGGAAAGAGGGAAACTGAGATTGATGTATCTTTGGTTTAGGGAGGAAAAATGATATAATTCAATAAGACTAGCTTAAGCCCTCTAATTAAAGCTTTTTTAACATAACAGATAGGGAGTATGAGATCTACACTGAGATAGTGATAGCTGGTACAGATCAAAAGAGCTTGTGTTCATGCCAGCTAGATTAAATGACAGGATGTGGTGAAGTACTGGGTCACTTTACATACAAAGCCTTATTTACTGAATGTATATATATCTATTAGGCTAAATGCATTTATATATGGAAACTGTAGAAAAAAATTAAAAGCAATCTATCATGTGTAGAGTATTTGTTCTGATGCTATTCTAAGATTGCATTTCTTCCAATTACTATGTTAACCTGTAATTTTTTTTACAGCTATCTCTCTTTTACTAAGATTGTAGAAGTAAGTTGTATTAGAAATTGAGGTTTATTTTTAAATGCATTAGCATTCCACCTGTTTCACTTGTTAGCTTCTGTGCCTAAATACAATAGAATATTTTATACTCTGTTTTAGCAGAAAGCCTAAGACAACTTTAGGAGTAAATTAAACTTAAGACCCAAATTGTAGTTGTCATTTTAAAGTGTTTTTTTATTATTTATTTATCTGCACATGCCCCCTGAAGAAGCAGGATAGAAGTCTTTGGCCTAATCCAGTGTGGCTGCTGTTAGGTTTCTTACACACTGTGCAACAGCAGGATGTGGGAAGAAGGGAATGCAAATGTCAGGAAGGGAAAACACTGCTGGATATAAAGATGCCACAGGCCTGTGCCATCACACACTTCTACAGGGCAGGAGTGTCTGTCCCTCCCATCTGCTGAACAGGCTGCAGAGTCCTGCGTGGTGGAGCTGTGCTAGAAAGAAACAAGGAGGGTTTCTGTCATCTCTGCAGGACGACTGATGACCTAAAAATGAAAGGTTTAGCATGGGAGGCAACTGAACTGGTTTCATTAGCTACATCTACCTGAATTTCACCAGTGGTGGGTTTTATTGTAAGTAGACACTCCAAAAGCAGCTGGGACTTAGGGAGTTAACTAGGAATTTACATGACGGAAAGAGTAATTTCAGCTGCAAAGCTGCAACAGTCAGTCTAATAATGAGCAACTGATACAATGTAATCTGGTGAACAGGCTGAGCTACTATTTTTGGTCCACGGTCACATGAACAGGTCCCATGGTGTCTCAATTGCTGTGCAGTTCTGTGGGCTTTACTGCTCTTCTCTAACCCACTCGTCCTCTACCTTCAGAGAATGTTTTCAATGTTTCATAACCTTAAAATCACAAGCAATACAGGAGAGCTTGCTTGTGCCTATTTATGCTGCTGATAGACTTTTCATAGTGATGAAAAATATTTAGCTTCACTGCCATGCTTAAGAACCATGTAATCATACCATTGTTTAGAAAGGAGTCCTTAGGAAAGATCATCAAGTTAACCCAGCACTGCCAAGCCCACCACTAAACCATGTCTCTAAGTGCCACATCTACATGGTCCTTCTAAATGGTGACTTCACCACTTCCCTGGGCAGCCTTTCCCAAACCTTGATTACTGTGTCTTCACCACAGTGAAGAAAGTTTCCCAAATATCCAGTCTGAACCTTCCTTGGTGCAAGCTGAGGCCATTTCCTCATCCTGTTGCTTGTTACCTACAAGAGGCCAACCCTCATCTGGCTACAGCCTGCTTTCAGAGCAATAAGGTTTCCCTTGGGCCTGTTTTTTCTCCAGGCTAAACAACCCCAGCTCTTTCAGCTGCTCCTTGTGGTCTTCTACTCAGGACTGAGCCAGACAAGCCAGTAAGTACCTCAGCCTTTACCTTCATCCTTTGTCACTGTGTTTCCTCTGGCATACAATAAAGGATGGAGATTCTCCTTAGCCCTCCATTTGTTGCTAATGTATTTAAGAAGGATTTTTTTACTGTGTGGTAGTAGACAGGTTAAGTTCTATCCAGGCTTTGGCCCTTCTAATTTTCTCCCTCCATAAAACTTCTTGGCATTCTTGTCCTCCTGAGTTGCCTGCCCCTTCTTCCAGAGGTCATTAAATTCTCTTTTTCTCCCCAGTTACAGCCATCACACTCTGTTCAGCTGCACACTTGAAGAACCTTCTCAACTGTTTCCTCTCTGCTGTATTTCTAGCAGACATCTGGTAAGTTGAAGTCCCCCACAAGAACAAGGACTAGCAATTGTGAAATTCCCAGCTGCTTATAAAGTCTTTCCTCTGCTTCTTCACCCTGGATGGATGATCTCTAACAGATTCCCACCAGGATATCTGACTTGTTGGCCTGCCCCCGATTTTTACCCATAAAGCCTCAACCCTTCCATCACCATCAAGCTCTAGACAATCAAAACACTTCTTAACACACATGGCTACCTCAGAAGGAAGTCAGGGTGTGAAGTAGAGACTGTCAGCCTTTGGTGGGCTCTTGCACATTGACAAGAGTGGAAAGAGCTGTTGTTCTGGAAAGGGAGCCCCATACATTCTGCACAGGCTATTTTTACTGCCAGGTGTAACAGAAGAGGGAATTTACAGGTGCCTGCACATGGTTCTGCATCTCAGCTCCCTCTGCACATGCCCAGACATGGAGATGGTGACAGATATAACTAAGATTGTGGAGGCAAGGGAGTACAGGCAGGAGAGGGGGAGATCTCTTGGAAAGAGAGAAAAGTACTCTTTGAAGATAAATCTGTCCCAGAGGCTGTAGTTGTACTAAGCTAAACAGCAATGGGCTCATTCTTTGGCTCAGAGACTGCCTGATAAAATGTGGGATCATACTGTTAAATTGAGCTACTCTCCAAAGCAGGGCTGCCACACACATTGCCTATTAGAAGCAGCTCCTGCTCATGCTACAGTCCTGAATCACACCAGCAAAGTATTGGGCCAGTTGGCACAGATCAACCATTTAAGAATGTAACACTGAAGAATACTACTGGGAAGAGATGCCCTGCTGTGATCACCTTTCCTGCAGGATCCTGCAAAACTTCCATGACAATTGCCTTTTTGGTGGCTGAGGAGGAGACAGACCAGAACATGGGGCAGCTACTCACTGCCCTTGACACCCTGGATACTCTTGCAGCCATCAGGAAACACTAATCCAGTTCCAGTGTCCTCTGTGGGTCAATGTTGTGCAACTCCAAAGGCAGGCTGTGCTGCGGGAAGCAGGCCTTCCCAACAAGGCCAGCAAGGAATGGAAACGTTTCACAGCCAAGGCTAGAACTGGTCACCATCACCAAGTCGCCGGATAGCTCTGGCCCAGATCCACAGAGATCCCATCTGGTCTTTCCTCTGGGCTGAACCTGCACTGCCAGAGGCAGTCCCACAGCCGTGCTTCGCACTGCACTCCAAGTGATACAGCTCTTGGCTCCTGCCTCAGTCAACAGCTGCCCTCACCCAAGGTACTGGGACTTGCGTTTGCTACTGCAAAATATTTTGCATATATAAAGGTTTAAATACGTGGTCTGAACATTTCTGAGGAGTGGGCAGTTCTGTTTAGAGTGCATGTTACTGAAAACTCGACAGTAATAGCATCACGAGCAAGAAAATGCAGGATTAACAGTGGGGTAAAAAAATGCAGTAAATCCATGTACTTTCCTGGCACTTTGTCAATACTAACTTTAGACAACTTCATTACAGAGTTGAATATGCAGGCCACAAGCCTCTTACTTACAAATCAGTCAGCTTAACCAAACAATCCCTCTTTGCTATCAAATCTGTTTGAAAGGAATAATTTGGGGAAGATGAGCTGAACTGTATTGACAAGCTGTGTCTGCTGCCTCTGAAGGAATCACTGAAGAGCAGATGTCTTTCTTTTTCTGTGCAATTCCCCATCTTCCTTCTTTGTACCAATTCCATGATGTCCCTAACAGAATCAGTGGTTGTGACGAGGTGAGAGCACAGCCTTGTAGCTTCCCATACAGAGTTACAACTTGCCTTACATTGCTTAAAATTCGGTCCAAGTCATGCCTAAACTGTACATTACCTTTTTTTTTTTTTGTGATGAAAACTATATATTGTATGCAAATACTGACTCCACGCACAGAAACCTTGGAGGGCTGTAATCTCCAAGGACCTGTACAAATGGTGAAATTCAAAATAACTATACTGGCATGAAACAGAAAACCCAAACCTCATAGTTTGGGGATTTGGGCAGCATCTCGTTAATAAAAACACAAAGCACAAACCCAAAAAACATGTAACATGTCCCTGTATATGGGCTGCAGTCATGCCCGTAAACAGATTTTTTTCTTCCACAGGAAACAAGCAAGAGCTGCCAGGCAGATACACTTGTTAAATATAGTCACTCCAAATTTGGTAGCACATTCCATCTCCTGGCCTTGGGCGAGGCAGGGGTTTTCCAGAGCCCTCCCTGGTGCTGCGTCACAGAGCATTTGGTCTGTGCATGACATCTCAGATGCATTATGATTTTATTTAGAACACACTTCAGCTCTGCAGGCTGCAGAGCCAAGGTGCCACTCTTCAGCAAGAGGGGGAAGGACTATAAATAGAGCAGGCTGGGCTGCCACAGGCAGCTTTTGGTCTGCTTAAGTTTCTGGTTTAGCCTCGAAGAAGCAGAAATCCAATCTGCTGAGGAGATAACAGGCGCAAGCAACAGCTCTTCTCTCCAGCCAGTAAGTGTCTTTCATTTTGGAGGTACACAGGTACAGCCACTTACCTTTAAGGAACAAGGACACACCACCTTCCATCTGTGCTTTCCTCCAGCTCTCAGTTTTTTGCAAGCTCCTGATATGCAAACTGTCATGTTTTCATGAAAACAGCCACTCACGAGGGGAACACATTCCTTCATTTTCAAAACAAGAAATGAAGTGAATCTCAAAATTAAGTGCACAGAGGTAACACACATTTCATATTTTTGAGGCTCATGGAGCTTTAAGAATTGTTGTTTAATAGTTCTTGCTCTAAGTTGTATCCCACTAGGAGATCTCCCTGGAGTTGTTTGAATAAAGAAGGGACATTTTTGCTGCAGGACAAGTACATAAAAATAGCACCAAGAGCCCAGTCCTGTGCTCAGGAGATTTTTGTTTGCCCTTGCAGGTACCTACACTGAGAACTTTTTCTTCCCTTACTCTGTGCTTGACTCAGTTACTGTTAAAGAGAGAAACCATATTTCCACTGCCTTTCACACCTTTCAGTGAGTATATCTTATTTACAGCACAAAGCTAATGGAAGCCATCTTTGAACAGTGCATTTTAGACTCAAAGCACTTGAATTCTTTGAATTCCACACCCCCAAAGCAAGCTGCAGCTAAGAGTGCAGAGTAATGGTTCCCCCTCTTCCCTCCTGCTGGAATGCACCCTAAGAAGGGCAACATTTAAAATAATTTCAGAATATGCTCTCAGCATTACACCATGCACAAAAGGAGATGGGATTACTTGGGTCAAAAAAATCATATACTAAATATTACACTTGAAAGCAAACCATCAAGTCTTAGGGAAGACAGCTGAATCTCACAAATCTTTGTCTTCCACAAAGTATTTAGTCTACATTGCCTGTGTTTTCATCCCTGCTGGCCCTTGCTGAATCCGAGATACAAGAACCTAAGTTTGTAGACAAGTTAGAGACAGGCTCAGTGACCTACTAAAACCAAGGACTTCCACAGACACACAGTGTTTATGTTCCTCCTGCCTGCCCTCTGCTACATAGGCATGAAGGATTCCTCCTTTCCACAAAGTTTAGGGTTTAATAGCCTGTGAGGTTTTTCTATACAATACTTCTATAAATCTCTGGATATTTGAATAATATACTTTGTTCATATTAAGAAAACACTATATGATTTTATTTGTAGAATATCAAATTGAAAACAGATATAAAAACAAGAGAACATATAAACTTAATAGGAAACCCAGCTCAAATAATAAAACAGTGCATTTTGCTCGATAGTTTAACCAGTATGATCTTCAATAAAAAACTTACTCCATTAAACCTGAATATTTTAGCCTTTGTTATTGTTTCTCTATTGTATTAAAGAATCCTAAGTCACTTTAACAAACATTCTAAATAATAAATCCAGTAACACAACGAGTTTCTGTAGTAGTTCCCATTGCATGAGTGCACATGGACAATACTATATATAATAAAGCCAAACCATTTAACAAGTGTGAAGAGATTTGCACTATGAATAAACTGAACACAAACCCAAGTGAACTCTGAAATTACAGAGCTGCGTTAACACAAAGGCACATTTTATTTTAAGTGTAAATTCACATTTCTAGAAGGTTAAATTTTGTGCCCAGGCAACTTCAAGTCATTACAGCACAATCAGCCAAGCAACTCTGGCTGCACATATCTGAACTTTCAATAGAAAAATCTGGCTTCTATTTCTTTAATCCAGTTTTATTAAGGAAGAAATTAAATTAGAAATAGCAGGGCTCCCCCTCCCATATTTACAGACTGCAAACTATACTGCTTTCTCATCAGAAATTCTAGTTTCCTTGTCAAATTTTGTTAAGCTTTGTAACTATCAGCACCCTCACAGTTTGGTCAAAAGCCCCACAGACACACAGTCCCTTTTTGTCAGGGCTCCAGTCCAGGCTAGAGATGGGCTGTGTTGACAGAGTCACATTCTGCAAGAGACTAACAGACCCTGCCACCCCCATCTCACATCCTTCCGAATCCTTCTTCGAGCGCTGGGCTGGGTACTCACTGCCAATGAGAAAGGCAAAACAAAAACACGTACTCAGAAATTCATTGACACAGACACATCATCATCCTCTTTATTTCCTGCTCTACAGGTAAGGCAAATAAATGTCTTAAAAGTAATGAATAATCATACCCAGCTCTATCTACACGGTATGCTTTAGTAGACACTTCATGAAAGAAAAAAGGAGGTATGAAATTTTGACAGCCCTATCCTATAGCTCTTCATTTTTTAACTGGTTGGCTTTTACCACAGGCAGAAAAATTTCATCACAACTATGCTTCTGAAACTTAATGCAACAACTTCATTGCATTTAGGACGATTATTTTTCCATGTAATGTAAGAAAATGTAAACATAAAAATCATTAAGTCAAGGCTTTCAGTATTCTTCTCAGACGTAACTGCTATCATATTAGAATTTTAAGAAACCCATTTTTTTCCATTTATCACCTCTTTAACCAAGGATATAATTAGATCTTCATTATGTTAAGACAACAAGGGCAAGATTCACCTGTGCTGTCACATTCTCTTAGAGATTAATTCAAGATTCCAGATCAAGTACTGACACTGAAATCACCCTTTCTACTGCATTTGTAAGCAATAATTTTAACCAGATACTCCGAGGTGGAAAGTAGGACCCCACACATCATTTTCATAAAGATTCTTTCTAAAAAACGGTAAATGGTTGGTTTCTTACTCCTGGCTGGAGAAGTGATCACTTACTATTTCCAGAGATGAAGGCTCCCAGATCCTCCACTTGTCATAAATATATCTCTGTTTTGTGGCAGGTGCCGAACCTGCCAAATGGTAGATTTTTGTGCCTAATAAAAAGAAATCAGCATTGTACAGAAGTCATTTGGGGATGAACTTTATAGGAAAGGACACAGAATCTTAAAACAGAGATCACTTGTATGAAGAGAGCCCAGCCTTCCCATAGTGGATGGTTAATTTCACTGTATGGTATCTCTTAAAATCTTTACTGGAAGGGAATATATTACAAACACTGTGCAAACACAACACACAGACAACAACTCAAACCTCAGCCAGGGCACTAAGATCATATAGCAACAGAAATCACTTAGGGAAAAACCCCAACATGTCCTCTGACTTAATGCATATCTGTCTGCAAATGTCTACAAGGAAAAGCTTAAATGCACTAAATGAACAACAAACTCTATTTTCACATTTTATTACAAAATTATTTATAAATAAATAAATCACATTTATTGTTTTATTCTGTTAAAAAATTCTTCGATTCAGAATAAAGTACCTCCAACACCTTGGCTGCTTTGAATGATAGTATGGAAAATACTAAGAGATACTAAGTTGAAACTCAGCCTTTTCTATGAAAAGGAAGACCTAAAGAACTTCACCACAAAAGTGCCTTTTCTTGAATGATCACCAGATTTTGTTCAGTAAACAAAAAACAAAACAAAACAAAAAGGTTGTATTAAGTAACCTGGGCATTTCTTACCTATTTGTACTACACCTGTAGTAATTTGACAGCATGAATTTAGAAAGTTTGTCTCTTATTAAGAAATTCTCAGTCTCCCCATACCTTCTCTGAAACAGAAGCAAAACCTTTGGTTGGATGCTGAGTTCTCATATCAAAAACATGGAATTTTCCCTCAAGCGATGTGGCCACCAGCTTATTCATATTTATATCTTTTCTGTCAAACTCCACACTGCAAACCTGGATATAGAACAAGATAAATTCAGTCTTGTAATTTAGCCACTGTTAAAAAAAAGTGTGTTTTGTGATTTGTAAATATGTATTAATCATTGGTTACTTCCACAATAATATCATGACCAAATCGGAAATAAACAAGTTCATCTGAAAACATGAATCCACTGAAAAATACCCCATCCTGTCCTGATCAAGAATGTGAGGGGTACAACTTGCTGAACCTAAAGAAAATTATTCCTTGGTACATTCTCAGCAGAAACATCTTCTGGGTAAGTTTCACACAGACAGAGTCCTTTTAATTTTTCCATCCTACATAGGAGCTGGAATGAAAAATACTTTTATGATTTCCTTACCCCATTCTTAATGTTGGTCTCCCATCGTAGTGACATGGTTTTTAAGTCAAACAATTTAATGTCCCCGTTGTCATATCCAGCACATACAACACGTTCCTCTTGATTGTACGCATTGCCTGGACACAGAGAGAGAATTAACCAGAAAACACAAAAACTCTTTAGCCTTTAAATTTCCAAAGTCCCAGGCCTGCAGTTTCAATTTACATTTATACAACAACAACAAAAAGTTACTGTTGGGATAGTAATATGTGGTGAACTGGATGGTTTTCAAACCTGAAGGGTCTAGAAAAATCCTGTGTAGGACACAAGCAGCTTTACTCTCTCCAAAGAAAAATGCAGAGCTCACATCCAGCATTGCTGTTTTCTTTAATTAGCTCTTAAGCTTCAAGGGTCTTCTCTTAAATTAGCTCCTTAATGCTTGGCAGCTAGAACTACACTACAACAGTGACAAGCTCCCTGTACATGGCAACATTTACACTCCTTCAGGACCACACAGCTGGATATACTGTTTTTACATTCCTAGGCACATAAATAAAGCTTGCACAGCTTATCTGTGAAACCATAGAATCATCAAATCATTTAGGCTGGAAAAGACCTTCAAGATGATCAAGTCCAACTACAAATGGTGACCAAAAGTGATTAGAGAATGAGTCCAAAACCTAACTATCACAAACCCACAAAATGGGTTTATTTTGAAGAAAAAAACCCACACACAAGTTTAACAGTGTAGAAAAGCAAAACCTGCTACTTATGCATCCATACAAAATAAAATATTCCATGACATCCTGAAATACATTGCCAATCACCAAAGCACAATTATATGAGAGGGAGGAATGGTCATAATCTGATCAATTACCAAATGCCACAGTCCAGCAGTCTCTTTTGCTCTCCCCCTGTACAGGTTCCATATTAGCCACAGGAGTGTCACTCTGCCTCGGGTCCCACACCTTCACAGTTCCTGGGAAAGAAAGACAATAGATTTTGTGTAAGGAATACACTGTCATACCACCCAGGAAAGCCCTTTGCTTTTCATCCTAATCATTCAAAACACAGGAGCAACTCTTTCAATTCTATAAAGTGTTTTGTGGATATAAGAAAGAACGACAAAACCAAACAAAGAGAGTGAAAGCATTTGTTAAGGATGTATTTTCTCTAGCTGGTATTTTGCACTTATCCTGGTTTGTGTTCCTTCTGTCTCATGCCCAGTGACAACAGTACCTTTTGCTTATCTGTGGCTTCTAGAAGAATTAGAGAAAATCGGTCCCAAGCAAGATTCAAAAGACAGTGCACAAAGAACTAGTTGCAACAGCTTGTAACTAGTTCGGATGGCAGACTGTGCCCTGCCATCAAGAGCTTGCAGGCTCAGAGGAACTGGGAAGACTTGCAGAGTTCACTAACTCACCATCTCGACTGCCAGTCACAATTTCTGGTGCACCTTCCCCAATTCCTAAGCCACCTACACCATCTATACTGTTTATGATTTCCTTATGACCTTTCACAGAATACACTGGTATTTCAGGAGCTTCTAAATTCCTAGGCAAGAGAGAAAAAGAACAGAAAACATGGCATTTTTCCTTGACACTCAGGATTTGTATAAAAATGAAAGGAAACTTGAGCACAAATCATAAAAGTTCAGATTAACGGTGAGAACAAATATGGATATCACCACTAAGAACCATGAGTCTTTGTTTGATTCCTTCTTTGGCTACTGCTTTGAACTGCTCTGAAAGATTTTGCTCTGTTCTGGACCTCCCTGTCTGTAAAGGCAGTTCCAGGATTCACCACAGCAACTGCTCAGACCCAGGTTTTTATGCAGGGCTCAAAAATAAATCACACTACAGATCAAAATACTCCAATTAGCTTTACTTTCAGTAGGTCTATAAAATAACTCAATTCATTGATCCCCACCTAGCTCTGACTACTGCTCTTTAGCTTGAGCTGAATATTGTATTCAGCTATGACTGTCATGGTTCCTTCCCACTGATTCCCATTCTTCGAGAATCCTTCAGAATTTTATTTTACGTTTTAACTGGTAACTGTTCCATATAATTCTTACTATTCCAGCAAGAACCGGTAGTTCCTTGACACAGGGCAATATAATAATAATGATAATAAACAACTCCCTTCTGATCCTACTGCTTTATTTGATCATAAATTTACCTAGACATTAATCACACCAATAATTCAGGGACCTAGAGGAAACATTTGAAATTTCAATATTAAAAATATGTATTTAATCTAGACATGAAATTTAGGTTGAACACAACCTCTAGTATGTATTCATGCATCCATTCAAAAGCCTCTTTTCAGAGGACAACCTCACAGAACTTTAACAGGTTTTTGTAGCTGCACACAGAAGATGGGAGTGAAGCAGCACTGAACTAACACAGTGCAGAATTCTGTGTTGTTTCTGCAAAACAGGCATGGTCCAAATACAGTAGCCAGCAAAGCTTGCACTGGGTCCCAACCACGGGCAGCATGGAGAGCATCTCATGCAAAAGCCACAAACAGAAACCTCTGTTCAGACAGACACAGACAACATTAAGTAAAAACACTTCCAGAGAATATCTGTGCTTACCATATGTTAAGGTTTCCATCGAAATCTCCTGTAGCTAAGTATCTTTGCTGCAGGGATGTAGCACCAAAAGTTCCACATTTTATAGGTTTGGGCTTTTCAATCTTTTAAAGAAAGGAAATATTTGTGTCAACACATGGAAAAGGCAAAAACACTCACAGACCACACAGCTCTTGGGAGTGCACAGGGGCAAGTGTCAGCGAAACACACATGGGATATTTGGTGTAAAATACTATCAAAATGCTATTGAAGGCAAGTTACACTTTGAGTTTAGTCCTTGTGCACAGAAAAGCAGAGGGTCCAGTTTAGTGGTCTTGAAGAAACACTCTGCTTGTGGCCTGGTGGGGCCTTATGCACCTGAGGACCTGCTACGCCTCAGAAGAAGCAAACACTCAAAGGTCAATCTGAGAGAAAAACTCAGCAAAGCAAATAACCAACCAACACCCCAAAAACCAATCAAAACCCCAACCAACCAACCAAAACCCCAACAACAACAAAAAAACCCCAAACAAACAAACGAAAAAAACACCCCAAAAAAGCCAAATACAGGCAGAAACCAAAACCCCGTAACGCAACACATGAAAACAACCTACAAAACACGGCAGTAAACAAAATCACAGAATCACAGCCTCAGTTAGGTTGAAAAAGACCTCTGAGATCGTCGAGTCCAACCTATGACCGGCCACCACCACGGCACTGAGTACCACATCCAGCCCTTCCTTAAACATCTCCAGGGACGGTGACTCCACCACCTCCCCGGGCAGCCCATTCCAGTGTCTAATCACCCCTTCTGCGAGGAAATTCTTCCTAATGCCGAATCTAAACCTCCCCTGGTGCAGCTGAAGTCTGTGTCTCCTTGTTCTGTCAGTAGTTGCCTGGGAGCAGAGACAGACTCCCGCCGGGCTACAACCTTTCAGGGGGTTGTGGAGAGCGGTAAGATTACCCCTTATCAAGAAACGACAGGGTATCACTGTAATCAGCACATTTAACACGCAAATCAGCTCCTGTTTTTTATCCCCGGGCTCTGGAGAAGCGCCCGGGCAGCCGCTCCCGAGGGGACCGCGCTCACCTCCCGCAGCAGCTCCAGACGGGCTCCGTGCAGCTCGTACAGCTGGACGACGCCGGTGCCGCGGGCGGCGCTGCCCAGGCACAGCAGGCGGGCGCTGCGGGGCACCCACTTGCAATCGAACACGGTGTAGCTCAGCGCCTGCTGGACGTGCGACACCACCTGCGGCCGCTCCGGACCCACCGTCGCCGCCGACATCCTGCCCCGGCGGCTGCGGCGGAAGCGCCCGCCAGCCCCTTCCGGCGAGAGCTGCACCACGTGTGCTCCGCGGCCAACATGGAGACCGAGGCGGCCGCAGGCGGCGGCTTCACCAGCGTCGTGTCCCGGCGGAGCCGGAGGAAGCGGCGGGCGGGCGGCGAGGAGCCGGCGGCGGGAGCTGCCATGGACACGGCGGAGCCGCGGCCCAGCAAGCGGCCGGCGTTCCCGCCCGTGGCCGCCGAGGCGCTCGGGGTACGCGGGGCGCTGGGGAAGGGCCGCCCCCCGGTTCTCCGCCGTCCCCCGCCTCACGGCCTGCTGTGTCTCGCCCCCGGCAGGTCGGGAAAGGTGAGCTGAGGAAGATCCCTGTGCCGGCTAACAGGTACACGCCGCTTAAGGAGAACTGGATGAAGATATTCACGCCTATCGTGGAGCATCTGCAGCTTCAAATCAGGTTCAACTTGAAAACGAGAAATGTTGAGATCAAGGTAAGGAGAGCAACTTCTTCTGCCTTCCCCGGTAACTGGAAGAGAAGGTTGTGTGTAGACCTCATAGCACCTTCCAGTATCTGAAGGGGCTTCCAAGGAAGCCGGAGAGGGCTCTTTGTCAGGAACTGTAGTGACAGGACAAGAGGTTACGTGTACAAATTGAAAGAGGGGAAGTTTAGTTTGGATGTTAGGAAGAATTTTTTTACTGTGGGAGTGGTGAGACACTGGAGCAGGTTGCTCAGGGCTGCCCCAACCCTGGCAGTGTTCAAAGCAGGTTGGATAAGGCCTTGAGCAGCCTGGTTTAGTGACAGGTGTCCCTGCCCATGGCAGGGGGGTTGGCACTAGATATGTTATGGTCCACTCCAACCCCTACCATTCTATGATTCTGCCTCCTGAAAAGCAAGGCCTCTCCTCATGAGTGTTCTTGGTCCACAGATTGAACACTAGAGAAGCCATAAATCCCATATAATGTTTGGAAAAAGGGAAACTGTGTGGTGTCACCTCCCCGAGGATCAAATCTGGCAATTATTGCTTAGAACAAGTGGTTACTGCACGTGAAATCCAAAACTACAGATCTGTTCCAGAAGGAGCCAGCAGAGGCTGGGGGACTGTTCAATTTCTGTAGGAGAAAGTTACGTACTACAGCATTAAGGAAGAATTTTCATTAATGTCTTAGATACAATTGTGTAATTCAATGTTTTCCAGCTATTTAAGGTTACCAAATACTTACCTGACAGTAAACAGTATCTTTTAAGGGGGCACTGAATCTTTTAATGCCTTTGTTCGTGGCAGATGATAAGGGCCTATAGTTTAATAGCATGTGAATTTTCTTTAATGGATTGCACTAGAATACCTTAGGGCACAGACACCAGTATAAACCTGTAAGTCTTGTAGATGCTCATTTTTTATCCTTATTGCTCCTGAGGAATGTTCACACCAGGAGGTTTTAAGGGCATATCCAAAGTTTTGACGTATGAGTCACTGTATTAGCAACAGTGACATGAGATTTTCCAATGTAATAGTGAAAATACAGACAACAACAGGAATTTTGCTTACTAACCATGAAATGTTACCACAGGTTTGATGGCAGGAACTGGAGGAAAGGTGACAGAATTATCCCTTATTTACACTTCTAGAAGTAACTTCAGGGGAAAGGTAGGGAGGAGCAGGAACTCCTGCAGTTTCACTCAGTAACTGTGCAGGTGAAAACCCTGGGATTTTAATACCACTTTTTGATATGATGTCTGGTGATAAGCAAGGTAGTTTTGTTGTTAATCAAGCTGATTTCATTTGCCCATATCCATGTTGAATATAAAACTTTGAAATTAATTTCATCTACCTGCTAAGGCATCTTTAGAATAATGTCATTAGAATAACTCTCCTGCCATCACCATCCTTCTCTTTTTTCTGCTGTTTGCTGCTGCAGTTTAGTTTGTGTTGGTTTTGGGTTTTCTCCACCAGAAGGTTTCTACTCAGTCAGTGGTGGTGTGGATTTTCAGCAGCTTTTCTCTTCTCTTCCCTCCAAGCACAGGCTGATCTTTTAAGCTCTGCTTCTAACTTGCCTGGTCTTAATTTGCAAACATAACTTCTTGTCTTGCAGACTTGTCAAGAGACAAAGGATCTCAGTGCTCTGACGAAAGCAGCTGATTTTGTGAAAGCCTTTATACTTGGATTTCAAGTAGAGGTGAGTCTCCTAACAACCAGATTGTGAGATTGCTCCAGTTTACTGATCTGTCTCTAGCCTCTCTGGAAATTACAGTAAGAAATAAAGAAAGAAAAATCCTTAGGTGGTTTTCTAGAAATTAATGTTTTCTAGAAATTGTGACTGGAATAGACATCCAGTTTCTTAAGATAATGCCAGATAAGAAAGTAGCCTTCAAACAGCACATAAACAGAGGACATAGGTTGTGTGAGACAAGCATAAAGCAATAATCTGTCTCTGAGGTACTCTGCACCAGTAGAGACTGTTCATTTTTCTTAAGCCCAAGCCAATAACCTCCAGTCTGTGCAGAATCACAGAATTAATTAGGTCGGAAAAGACTTTTGAGATCTTCAAGTCCAGCCTATGACTTTATCAACAAAACCATGGCACTGAGTTGTATATCCAGTCCTTTTTTAGCACCTCCAGGGATGGTGACTCCACTACCTCCCTGGACAGCCCATTCTTCCTAATATCCAGCCTAAACTTTCCCTGGTGCAGCTTGAGACTGTGTCCTCTTGTCCTGTCACTGGTTGCCTGGGAGGAGAGACCGACCCCCACTGGCTACCCCCTCCTTTCAGGCAGCTGTAGAGAGTGATAAAGAGCCTCCTGTTCTCCAGGCTGAGCCCCTCCAGCTCCCTCAATCACTTCACACAGGACTTTTGTTCAAGACCCTTCATCAGCCTTGCTGCCCTTCTCTGGACACATTCAAGCATCTAAAAGTCCTTAGACTGGGGTGCCCAAAACAGAACTGGACACAGTACTCAAGGTGCAGCCTAACCAGTGCCAAGTACAGGGGAAGAATGACTTCCCTGGTCCTGCTGGCCACACTGTTCCTGATACAGGCCAGGATGCCATTTGCTTTCTTGGCCATGTGGGTACACTGCTGGCTCATGCTCAGCCAGCTGTCAGCTGAACCCCCAGGTCCCTTTCTGCCTGGGCACTGCCCAGCCATTCTGTGCCTAGCCTGTAGCACTGCAGGGCATCGTTGTGGCCAAAGTGTAGGACCTGGCATGTGGATTTTTAAACCTCCTATTAATGGATTTAGGCCATCTAGCCAGTCTGTCCAGATCCCTCTGCAGAGCCTTCCTACCCTCCAGCAGATCAACACTTGCACTTGCAGCGTGGTGTCATCTGCATATTTGCTAAAGGTGGACTCAATCCCCTCATCCAGATCATCAGAAGATACTAAATAGGACTGGGCCTGTTGGAGAAAACAAACCCACTTTTTTCAGTGTTGTAGGGGCTGCTCCTTGCTCTAGACCTGTACTAGATTCACTAGCACTGCGGAGGCAGGGCTGAATGCAGGGGCATCCAAGCCTGTGTAGGGTTCTCTAGATGGAAATATTTGTATTGTTTGAAAAAAGTGGATTTAACTTAGGCTATTATATGCTAGGTTATGTGTATAAAGAGAACAGCAGCTTTAAACTGTGTTACTGGAACAAAGTAACTGCTGATAACAGATCTCCTGCTCTTTTAGGATGCCCTTGCTCTCATCAGATTAGATGATCTTTTTCTAGAGTCATTTGAAGTTACAGATGGTGAGTATTTTCTGCTGCAGCATTCAAGAAGTCATGTGTATGTCCTGCTAGTATGGGTTTGTTTTTTCTTTCCCCCTGCTTGTATCACTTGCCCTCAAGGATCAGGAAAGCCAGAAACATCTAATTTTATGTAGTACTGGGACTCCTTGGAGTCCCCTGTAGAGCAGGATCTAAACCTGATCTACTTCATAACTTGGTGCACTTTGACTCCATTTCCTCAACATGAAGTGCAGTGCCTTTCTCTGCAGTTCTGAAGGAGGCTTTCATGTGCTAGAAACCCTATGTCAGCACTGGATGCAGCGTGCACCACTAGTCAAAGCTGAAATCCAGATGAATGTGTGTTGACCAGTGAAATTGCTTTCGTAGTCCTTGGCATGAGTTGTTTCCAGCAACTTGACCAAGGGGAAGCCTTAACAGGAATACACACCACTGCTGTTACCCTATTCTCATGCATGCTATTCTCATTTCAGTCAAACCTTTGAAAGGAGATCATCTGTCAAGAGCAATAGGGAGAATAGCAGGGAAAGGTGGAAAAACCAAATTCACCATTGAAAATGTTACCAGGACACGCATCGTTCTTGCTGACGCGTAAGTACAGACTGACTTCCTCCTAGGCAAAGCACAACCCCTCAGCTAGTCCATGTCCTCTGCCAGGAACAAAGCTAACTTAAGTTTTATTAGTAGAAAGAAAAAGTATTTATGAGAATATTTTAATGAACACAAGTTATTTGACCTTTTGTTATGACAGTGTCACCAGCGCATCTAGAATTCCCCACAGCATAAGAATTCCTTCTGACGAATAATCAAAGTTTAACTCATCAACACAGCAACGTTTTCCTCTTGAAGCTGCTACACTGTTAAATTTGCAAATGGTAAAATCTGTTTTAAGAAGATTTAGAAGAGCACAGGTCTTACATTGTAGTTTTTGTGGGTTTCGGTTGGGGGTGTTTTATCTCTAACCTGTAATTTTCTATTAACTGTGTAATCTCCTAAGTTACTTTCTGTTAACTACTGCTACTTTGCTTTTTTACAGAAAAATTCATATTTTGGGATCTTTTCAGAACATTAAAATGGCACGAACAGCAATTTGCAATCTAATTTTAGGTAAGTCCTCTTATCTAATCTTCACTACATATAGATCTTGCAGTTTGAGAAACTGCTTTGTGACTCTCACCCTCTTCCCTGTCCTGTCCACACCTACATTTGGAGAAAATAGTTTGTTGGCAGTTGGCTCATTGCTCTTAAGAGAAAAATCTGGGAGAGAAGCAGGGAATCCAGGACTTACTTTCTGGCTCCAAAACCCTCACCACATTGCAGAAAGATATTCTGCTTTTTGATTTAGCTGCAGCATTCTGTAAGGGGTCTCAAAAGCCAAAGGGAGCAACCCACTCTGAAAGCAGAAGTTGAGCTCTGCACTTGCAGTAAGACTGACCTTGACCATCCTTCTCATTCTCCCCCTTTGGCTTAGTTCTCCACTTTTAACACAGGTGTGAGCACAACACATCGATTTTTGTGACAGATTACCTTGTTTCCTGACTAGATTTGTGCCTTCTTCTGCAGGAAGTCCTCCATCCAAAGTTTATGGCAATATTAGGGCAGTGGCCAGCAGAGCAGCTGAGAGGTTCTGAGCTGCAGCACCAAGGACTGGGGCTGGAAGTCCAGGTTCCTGGACACACAAGAAGCCGAGAGATGCAGAAGCCATCAGTTTTCTGCTGGATTTGGAAGCCCAGAAGAAAACCAGGACTGTTTATGCAGTCTGATTGCCTTTGGACATGTGGTCTGATATGAACATACCTAGTGTTTGTCTGGTCATTAAAAGGTATTTTAAATTGTGTCTATATCAAAAGTCCATGATTTGATATGAACAGCCTCAAACAAAAGCCAGCTTCATTACGGATTTTCTGAACATCAGACTTAAGAGGCTACTTCTTCAGAAAGCCTTGGTGTTTAATGTTTTGAGCCTGAAGGAACTGGCAGAGTTAAGCATTTATAACCATACATCATGGTTTAGTATCTTCCTGAAAAAAGGAGGAGTCAAGGGGAATGCAAAGTTCAATGGCAAGCTGTCCACTGAGTCTCTGCTGCTGCTGGAACAATGCATCACATGAAAAGGGTAAGATGAAGAGGTAAATAACATATTTAAACTGAATCCTGAATCTGCACATATACAGATTTCTTAATTCCTAAAAACGATCTGTAAGGACAGCCTAGTGAAGCCAAGAGCCACCAGGTTAAGTTCTTTCCAGTGTACCAGAGCACCAACAACTGTAAGGTCCTGTGTGTCTCCTCCTTAAAATGTTACGTAAGTAGCATAATACAACAAAAGTAGGGGGAGAAATTAGAGAGACCAGTCCCAATATGATTTAAAAATGGACCCTCTTCTCCTAAACCTGCCAGGCAATCTTCTGCAAAGTGTCTTGCATAATAATTCAGTTCACGCTTGGAATGAAGACAAACTGAAATTAGATTATCAAACATACAAGCAAACTGAGTAAGCATTTAGGTCAATGTCCAAGTTTCCAGAAGTATGGGATTATCACTACAGCCAAATTGATTCAAGCCTTCAGTTGTCAACAGATTTAAGACTTGGTGGAGTTACCTCAACACACACACAGTTCAGCAGTCTGAGCTATACAGGGGACAGCGTGCGCATTCTGAGCAGCTCCAGGTGCAGGTACCTGCTCACTGTGTTTTCTGTTTGTTGGCTGCTTATGTCATTTATTTCAATTAGCTTGAAAGATAAGGGAGAGTAAGGCAGGAGCCCACAAAACTGATGTTTATCCTAAATTAGGTGCATACCACTGACACTGACTCAAAGCAGCAGAAGGGAGAGGGCAGCACCCAGAAAGTCCAAACACCTGCGCACCTTGAAGAGCACAGCACAGAGCTGCTGTGAAGGGCATACCTGTGCAAGGAGGGCTGGTGTCATCAGCACAAAGCTCACACTTCTTCTGAGACAGGAACTGCCTTTTATTCTCTACACTTACATTAATGTTAGGGTGGGTTGGTTTGTTTTTTAAACCACTTTCCGCAGGGATTTAAAACAATGTTACCCACTTTGAACATTTAGCAAAGAGAACCAGATGTGCCGTTAAACAACCTCAACGTGTCTTGAAACACTGAAATAAACCCTGGAAGTTTCAGCAGATTGCACCCTGTGGAGTCTTTCAGTAAATCTAAATAATTGAGGAGTGGACAAAAAAATACGAACAAGTTTTCTTCACAGCAAGGTGCAGAGCTGCTTTAAGATGAACAGGAAAGTTACTGAGCACCCCAGCCAGGGTTCAAATATTTTATTTTGTATTCATACAGTATGAAGGTTCTTATAGTTCCCACAATATATGATGTAGCATGCAGAGGAAAAACTAAACATCCAACATAAATCATTTTTCCCCACACAAACTGAAAAAAAACCTCATCCCTCCCCTTCCAGTCCCCCTAAGGAAATAACATTAGCACTAATTTCTATTATGCCAGCCAAGATATGCACAAGCAAGAAAAACTGAAAGCATTTGCTAAAATGTTTGTAACAAATACTTATGTACAAAAAATTCACAAAAGACTAATTCCCCCTTGAAGCAGAGCACATGGCAGTTGACACTGGAACAGATACAACCACTGGCTGGGATTATAAACCACGTACTGATTCAGAAGAAGAAAAAGGTTACATGTAGTGGAGATTTTTGTTTTGAACATTAACATTTACCAAAGTTTGGCAACATTATCTTTTTAATTATGCAAATTATGTAAACAAGAGGAGCATTTCAAATCGATCTACATGCAAAACTTCATGTCATGCAAGGACACTAAGCACCTGGATTTCTCTCTCACAGACAGAGCCCATGATGTGCAGCACTCAGTTGAAGGAACAGCTATGGCAGACAGGTGCTCGATTAAAGAGGTTCAGACAACCTGCACTTTCCACTGCTCATTATAAAACAATTTTTTTAAATAGAAAAACTACTATACAGGAAAGATGTACTGTCCTAAAAAAATCTAGCAAATGTTTTTTCTTCCAGCCAATAGTACCACTGCAGAAAAGGGAAGGGATGATATAAAGTTGTAAAACATGGCTCGCTACTTTTATATCACACAAATAGATCAAGTTACCTTCCATTACAAATTATGATATGGACAAATCTAGAAAAGAAAAAAAATTCTCCAGGAAAAGGACTGGAGAACCGCAAGAGGTATAAATTTAGATAGTGTGAAGTTTTCCTCCTCTATGGCATAGGTTAACAAGATTTCCCCCCTGTATGAATCATATATACATATATATATATAAAATATTACCAGTTATTTAGCTACCTGTAGTATTTTTTAAATGCAAGGGGGAAAACTATCATGGGTGAAACAACAGAATTTAAGTGGCAAGAACATTTTATAATCTAAGTACTGTATAAAATAAGTAGATGGGAATCCTGCACAATTATGTTGATCCTAATTTCATTAAGCTAAGCACAAGAGAAAATCATGAATGCATCTACCACCTTAAGCAGCTGTATCTAAATTGAACCCAGAACAGCAGAGTTGTCTTGGCTTCAGGACAGCTGTAACGGCTCCCAGTTCCTGGGTGACAGAATCTAACAGCCATCAAAGCATTCCGCAGTCACTATATGCACACGAGGACTAGTTCTTGGCAGTAGCATTAAACTATATTCTCATATTAAGTAGAACTGTACTAAGTTATTTAGCAAAGAGACACAGTCCCTGGTAATATATTAACAGGTATAAATAAACTTAGTCTCCCGTGTTACAAAAAAAAGTAATTAAGGTGATTTAATAAGAAGCAATGCTTTGTCAGCCATTCAATATATAGAAACATCTGAACAGTCACAGGAAAAGGAAAAGAGTTGACCTAAGACCCAGTTAAAATTTTACATTCTTCTACTATATATATAAAACTGTGTGAAATAAAAGTAAGGATGTATATCCATATATTGAACTGTTAATATTCTGCTTGGCACTTTGTACTCTAGTTTTGTTTCTGAGTCAAGTATATTAAATTAAAGCCCACCTAGCTACTACATATAGAAAGCTACATATATATCTATATATAAATACACACACACATATATATATATAGATAGATATTTCCTTGTTATAAAAGATGAAGAAAAATAAATTAAAAAGCCAACCCCTTCCCTTTCTCCGCCACACTGATATGCTCTTTCCATCTTTGCTGTCCTTCAGACTTTAAAGTGCTACACTGAGTTATTGAGAGAATAAAAGTTCAATAACACTTAGTTGGCTTCATGAGGCTCATGTTGGAAAATGTGGCTTCACAGAGAAAAATACTTCCATTTAAATACACAGAGAGCATTGCTGGACGTCTGGAGCAGATCTTCAGAGATGGAGAAGAAAGCAAAAGTGTTGGGTGGTGCCCTACAGAGTCACACATCTACGACCATCTTTTTGTGGATATCTAGGCCTCCTACAACCTGGGAGAAAAATAAGGTTCAAAAAGATGAGAACTGAAAGTTAGCAACGTGCAAAGAACACATTCAGTAGATGCACTGAGGTCAATCATAAAGGCAGTACTTCCCTGGCCTCTCCAAACTGATTTACAAGTACTGTGAGAGATGAAACTAATTATGTACAAACCAAGGCAGTTAATATTAGTACAATTTACACGCTCAAGGGCCTGAAAACCAGTGCAAATAACACCATTTTGGCATTCCTTTCCATCTCATGTTGTGGTATGTCTGTGCATGTTAAATAAAATGGTGACTTCTGAAACACCCTGTAAAACTGTGAACCTTCCCAGGAAAAGGAAACAGCCTTAGGAACAGCAGCAGGACTTCTGACAGAACTGCACACACCCAGGGAAGAATTGCCAGTGCTCACAGGTGTGTGGTCCATGCAGAGCAGAAGGAAAAGGAAAGGTGCCATGTCAGAGGAGCATTTTATAAAGCAGGAACAAAATTCAAAGGCCAAACAGTATGTGCCAAAGACAACAAATGAAGAAGTGTTTTTGTAGATACACCACACCAGATTCAAAGAGGGTAAAATGCAAGAAAAAGAATAAAGGTTGTAGAACTGAAAAGCATCTTGTCAGAAGGTCAATAAAAACTGAAGAAATTAAAAAGTAAGGAAGAGGAAAATCCATCAGTAGCACAAGAAAAGAAGCCTGGACAGAAGCCCAAAGACAAAAGAAGAGGCAACATCACATTTGATGGATGGCTGGAAGATGACAGCCCAGTGCAAGAAACAAACAAGTAATGTACTAATCTAGGCATTTGCAGGCTGCAGCTCTAACTTCTTTGCAGATAAAATGTTTTTTACATGATGTCACAAAAATAATTAAACTTTCAAAAAAGTCCCCAAAATGCAAACAATAGAACCTTTTCACTTTAGTAGCTAGTGGCATGGCAGACTTCCACCACCCTCCCTCCCTTTTTTTTAGAACTCATGTATTTTTTGAGTATGAACAAGTGATGTTTGAACTGAAGTTGTAAATTCAAAGATTAGGAAAAAAAAGCAATGCCCAAACCATGCTATCAAGTGTATCTTCCTTAATATACCATTTAAAATCAATGAGTAAACACTCATTACTGCAATTTTCAAAGGATCAAGATTCAATGTATCATTTACTTTTTTTGAGGAAAGAATTTAAGACTTACTGTCAACTAATTAAATAAATAAACCACATGGGTTGAAATCAACCCCTTCAAGCATTAAATGCTACATTTAAGCATTCTGTTCAGTAAACCTCTAAGTTCTTAAAATGTGCCTTTAAACTGTCTACTCTTTTTCCAGAGCAGCACTTGAGAGGTTTTTTTTTTCCTCTCTCTGTAAATGACACAAGTTTTCTTTAGAAATTACTTACAGCACAGAATTCTTCAAAGGATATTCTTCCATCACCATCCTTATCTGCATTAATTATGGTTTTATCTACAATTTGCTGTAACTGAGTGTCTTTGAGATTGTTCCCAACCATCATCTTCAGCACCTGGAAGAGCTCTCCATTTGAGATATAGCCATCTTTGTCCATATCATAAATGCGAAAAGCAACTGCAGAAGTAAAAAAAAAATAAGCAAAAATAAACAAACCAACCATTTGGTAGCAACTGTGATTGGAAATAATACATACTCCCTTTAGAAAACACCTGAAATTATTCTAGCACCAGCATTAAAAGCATTCTACGTACACCAAAAAAAAAAATCTTCCCCACCACAACTAAAGCACCCAGGCAACAAAAAAATTACAACCTTCCAGGAAACAGATGACTCAAAATCCCATCTGGTTACTTTGCTGCAAACAATTTGGCATCAAGACAATTTATTTTTAAACATTTCAGTCTTAGTTATTGGAAGCTACATCCGTAACTGAACCTGTCTCATTTCTACTCCCAAAGCCTGGGTCTGCAATTCTGAAACAAGAATTTTATGTTTTCCTACTGTAATAGCAAAGAATTGAATATTATTCTTAGGCCCTGTAAATTCACAGAACTATATAGCAAGCTGTTCTTAAATCAATTTACTTTTTTAAAAAAACAGAAAGCAACTGAAATTCTTCAGAAAGCAACCAACCTCCTCCAACCTTCCCTGCAGAAAAGAGTGCTAACAAATCTTGACACAAATAAAGGACAAAATGTGCAAAAAGCCTACAATCTACTTTCATGATTTTCCACTCTTTACAACAATTTGGATTTGCCAATTTCTTAATCTTAACTTACAAAAGTGTATTTTTAAGGATCATAAAATTTTTGTTAAGGAAGATCAAAATACTTACACCTCAACTTCTGTTCTTTATCTCCTTTGACACTGAACTGGGAGACTCCTTCTATAAATTCTAAATAATGCAAGGAAAACATGTTAAAAAAAGCATATTTTTTAATAAACAAAGAAGTCAACATTCAAAAAATTTTAGAAATTGTAAAAGCAATCTAATCTTTAGAAGACAAATCTTTAAAATATTGCCTACCTTGTGACACCTAAATGTCTGCGTACTGTGATATTTAATGTTCTTCAGTGGGAGGAACCCCAAATCCAAGGCAGCACTCACTCACTAAACAGACTTGGTCATACCAGGATTTAATTAATTTTGTTGCTGGACTTTCACAAGAACCCGACAGAAAACTCTAAGATCTTTACTAAAGCTACTCCAGCTGAGACTCTAATTGTACAACTCCTCTCAGTACTGGTTTCTCAATATAAAGAACTACATTGAAACTGAAAACTGCTTTTGAAGCAATACTAAAATAGTATTTTTCTGTAAAAGAAAATAGATTTTGCCAACTTCCTGTTCCCTCCCAAGAGGAACAACTCTCGATAACTGTATTAATCACAGCTCAGTGTCACAGACAACATGATCATCATTTGTTCATGATTAACTATTTTTTATAAGAATAGTTCATGCAACAATTACTGCTTCCAATCAGAACTCAACATTCTGGTTATACTGTAGCTATCCCTACAGACATTTAACGGGTTTTGCAAAGGTTAGCAGCTCTTGGATATTAATCTCTTATTTAAAATGTCAGTCTGTCAGTATAAATAAGATTTAAGTACTTTCTCCAATTAAAAAAAAATGCAAGACAGCTTAACCTTCTCTAGTCATAAGAAATACTAAGTATTACAATGAACAGAAGTTACAAACATTGTCACTTCTAAGGGTCAGAGACTGTTTTAAGATAAACTAGTGATGAAGATTATAGCCTGCTGGCCCTTTTAATCATGAATATTTAAAATAAGTCTAAAATGTTGAGAAATGTACTAAATCAAATCTTCTGGGTTGTTTGGATTTTTTTTTTCAAGTGTCAATATAAGCTCTACCTAAAAAGAATCCCATAAAAGAAGTATCAACAGAAAAACCTGGGTTCCTTTCTATTTTCTAAATACTCCAAAGGACAGATTTCATTTGGATATTTGGATAAATACAACTTATGCAGAAACACACCACTTAGCCTACCACAGTTTCTTCAGTCCCTCCTCAGCATCAAAATTAAGAGTCTAAATTGGTGTACTTTAAGAGATATTTAATGAGTAGTCCTCAGTCAGTATGACCTTAAAAGCTATTACTAAACAATCTGCTCTTTTAAACATTTCACTCGGAAGTGCCCTAATGCAGAGAAACTAGTTTTACTGGTATTTAGTTTCACTAGGATTGAGCACCTTATTTTAACATATCTTCTTCACTTCTCCTCTCTCAGATGAAGACAAATATGAATTCTAAAGCTCTAGGAATTCTGAAGTACCACCCCCTGTCACAGACCACTGTGCCTTACCTTTGAAATCCACTTCTCCATTGCCGTCTGTGTCAAATATATCTATTACTCGCTGTACTAATGGGTTCTGTTGCAATTCAGGTAAAGACATGAACTCTTCCACGCTCAGAGAACCAGAGTTGTCCAAATCAAGCTTCTTAAATCTCTTTCCTAGTCGTTTTATCTCATCAGCATCAACTGAAATGAAAAACAACCCCATACTTATTCTCAGAAAGGCTTCAGTAAACCCTTGACAGTTAAACACAAAGCACATTTCATTGCTTTCCTACAAGCTTTTCTCCTACTTTACTGTAACTATTAAACACCTATGAAGATAACATGAAATTCTGAAGACAAACACAATTTTATTTTAAATAAGACTTACCTTTTTTTCTCCCTGCACCTGCCATAATACAGCTATTAGCCTTGTGACTCACTGAATACCACATGCTGATACAACATTTTAAAGGATTGAGGATGCTTAGCTAGCTAGTTCTTAGTCAGCTCTTACAAATACCAGATATGAAGAAGTTAAGGAAGAGACCAAGTGTTCTCTGAAGGAGCTAGCATTATGTTTACACTGGACTAATATAATATGTTAGAAAGACAATTATATTCAACTTATTAGCAAAACTAGTGCTTCTTCAGCACACCAAACATGAGATCTCCTGGGATATGTGTCACGTTAAGCAGGTTAACAGTCCTACTGCTAACCAGTTGTTTCTCACTTACTCAAAACATCCCTCTGACTGACCTGAGATCATTCATCCTCTCCATCTCAGACAGGAAACACACATACCTCTAGCCACAACCTGCATACAGCTTTTTTTTTGTCCCAGAAATTAAAGCAGATTCAGGTTCTGCAGCAGCACCTCTTCATCTAATCTCTTCATATTTATAGTCTCAATTAAAGCATATACCTAGTGCCCTATTTTATACATCTGATTAAGCCAAGAATAGACTAAACCTGTGAATCCATAGAAACAATTAAAAGCAATCATGTACTTTGCTACTGCTGAAAAGCTTGAAAAAATTTCCCCGTAACAACCTGAAATATCCTGTCAGCAGCTTAATTTACAAGATCCAAGTCTGTTCACATGTTGCTCACCATTTTTAGCTACTAAGGAGGAACTGAGGTTCTTAGGAAGCCTAGAAGGAGCCCAGCATAGAGAAAACCACAGCAAACATACCTTGCAGAACCTAAGGCTGTAAATTCCCCCTACCAACCTTCTCCTTAACACGAGCACTTCCCTCAGTATTTCTCAGCTCCATTTAGTAGTGTGTTTGCCCCAATAGTAACAGAAATTGTATCTTATCTTCTACAAGGCACATACATCCACTTTCATATCACATTAGTACTTTCTTAGGCTTTTGTAAAAGTGCAGCATAAAACCAAAGAACTCTGAGTCTTTCCACTACATAAGGTCAGCCAACCTGCAGAGCTTGATGTTTTGAAACTGTAGCCAAGTCCAAGACCTGATCTTCTACCAACAGTAACCAACTTCCACTTCAATTCCTTGATATCCTTGAATAAAAACCAATGACACACAATTACAGAGTCCTCAGGACTGTACTATTTCAGAATGAAAGAGAGCCTGACAGAAGTCCAAAGGCAGAAGATGATTTTCTGACATTCTGCAGTCAATCTCAGTTACTGCTTGCAACTGCAGAGGCAAAGGACAAAAAACAGTCTGCAGTCCTAGAATAATCTCTCTGCTGTGCCAGAAAGTGACAGACCTGATTCTGCCTCTAGGGCTACAAAAGTAAGACTAAACATAATTTCCTTTCCTCGGTTTCTAGTAAGCAGTGTGGCATTTCACATAATTAACCTCTCGACTGCACTGAAATACTCCTTTTACCCCAGTTTGCGCAAAGCCTTGAACATGACTGGAGGTGTGCCCGGAGCAGTACAACACCACAGCAGTGGCAGCAGCACACTGACTGCACAGCTACCCAGGAACCCCTCCAGATGACACAGAAGGAGATGGAGCACCACACAGGAACCTGGATGTAGAACATCATCATGTGACTAAAAGAACACAGCATTAAAGAGGAATGGCACAGCAGAGCTCCATAGGCAATTTTATGAGTTCCATCAGCATAAAATGCTGCTTCTCACCAACACACTGATGGTATTTGCCAACTTTTGCTTCTGTACACAGAAACTCTTTTGCTTCCACTCATCCTCACTCCCAGTCCTGCCACTGGACAATTACTGGGCCCACCCCATTTTAATGCAAAGACAGCATCTTGGCAAGCTGCAAATGTGGGAACTTCATTTTTAGTGCAAGCTCAACTTGCATAGGAAGAGTTGATACCCTCAAAAAACCCTCACAGGACAAGCATTTGAAAAAGCATAAAAATATTAAGGGTGGCTTATCAAACTACTTATGTAAGCACATTTCCCCTTGTAAAATAAGCATATGAATAGACATAATTTATACCCATATTACTTCACTTTAAAACAACTAAACAGCAAACTGAAAGTATTGTCTATGGTGTATATAATGCACTGTCAGTTTCTTACCATATCAGTGGAATTTCACTTCTAGTATTAATAGAAAGACTAATCTTTCCATTTTGGTCAGTTATAAAGCCTCCCAAGCAACCTGAAATAGTTCATAGTTCTGCAATGTCACAAAATCACAATGGAGAAAAATGATAGAAGCATTAACACAGCTGGATCTCTTCTCCCTTGCCACAAAAACTAATGAGTTAATGAACTGCAAGTTCTATAACATTTCTAAGTAACACGCAAAAACCCCCTAAGTACCAAAATACAGCAGTGACACTTTCACAAATTAGGATGGAAACACAGAGCTGCCTGAAGCAGGACTACAGACCTCTGATCATTAGGTAACACCATTTTCTCACAACCCAGAGGTCACATTAAAGAAGGTCTTATTTCATTGCTTCAGTTCCATTTCCTGTTTGGGAGCTCAAGTCCATGCCATTTTTCCTCAGGAATATAAGAGCAAAGACTGAAAGTGACACCCAGAGTTCTGTCAATGCTCTGCTATGAAGTGGAGCTAATTAGCACATATACAAATCACACAGCTCCACAGCTTAAATTGGCACAAGCTGGCACAAAAGACAGACAAGACCAACTCTGCCATTGCAGAGAGACGTGCTAAGAAAACAAATGGTTGTCAGAAAGGTATTTTATCTCAAGTTAATATATCTCCAGCAGGAACTACCAATATAAACTATAAAAAGAATATTTTCTTGCAGCATTCAGAAGCTGATCCACTGGACGCAGTATTAACAAGCAATGCTGCTCTGCCATCATCTGCTGGGCACAAGAACCACTGCTGGGTTAACTGGCCTCACATTTGCAGTTAACAAGGTCCTTAAACTCAAAAACTAGCAAGTGTAAGAGAAGAAATTTTTTTTTGTTTTGTTTTAAAGATTGTCGGCAAGGAGGTCAAGATTATGGATGATAAAGATAAAGATCAGACCACAGGAAGGGGAGGAGGTTGCAAAGGCATGTAAGAGTATTTCTCAATAATGTTCATGTTTTGCTGAACTGTAACAAAGCAACAGCTGCCGCAATTATGAAATTAAGGATACTTGAAAAATATTAATTACTCTTTCTCCACATATACACACATCCCACTTCATAGGTCATACCAGCTCAACTTCAATGCACAGTCCAGGTACAAATATCTGACAGCAGTTTTTACTAGAAATGGGATTACAAATTTCTCATTCCAAACCTTGAAACATTCAAGCAAAAGGTTTGCCTGCACTGGAGATCTCAGAGAGGTTCTTTTCCTAAGCGGAGTCAAAACAACTCAGAAAACATTACTGAAAAAAATTAGCATCTCTGCCAAAAGCTGACCAAACAGCAAACTCTTCCAATGTTTTGTTTCTGGCCATTGATACATCATGAATGACAGTACCTGAAGGAGGAAATAATGAAAAAAGCAAAGTAAATGCAGGACTAAAAATTTTCTTTAACAGTTCATCAGCATATAAACCTCTGTTCCTAATCAACATATCTGGATAAACATGAGATCACTGTGTTCACAACTGACTGTATGAGAACTTCATATCAGAATTTCATTATTTTTCTTTAAATATATTGCAGGCAGCTCACCTACCATTAAATCCCTGCCACAAGCTGAATTTTAAAAAGCTTATACACTTGAAAAAAATTTGTATTTCAGTAGCATCTTTGTCTTCATAGAACAGTTTTAAGAAGTAAGAATACAAATATAAAATAAGGGATGAATACATCACAGTATAATATGCCTTAGATTTGCATACCTTCTGTCTATTCTTTCTGCAGTTCACAGTCTTCCTTTCTGGTGACTCCCCCTGCCTATGCTGAATTTACCTAAAAATTATGCAAGTCTTCTGAGGCTTAATGTTTGGTTTTTTGTCCTCCTTTGGATTTTTTAAAGGAAAACAGCATACATTTATGTATAACAGCAGATTTCAATAATACCTTATTCATTTTTTGTTGAATTATCTCCCAGAATGCACATATACAACAGGTTCCATCCAAGACGGATGCTCCCCTTTTTTACAATGCCTTTATTTCCCTTGTTATCAACAGACTTTCTTAAAATTCCACCTAGCTCTCACTGAAGAGCAGAGCACTGAATTAAATTCTTAGTGTCTGAATAAAAAAATATGACTTTGTGCCCACACAAACTCTCCTAAGTTCTGGTGGAAATGCAAGGCACAAGACAGTTCAGAGCAAGGGAAAGCTGAGCTGAAAGGACTGATGGTGGCAGTAGCAGACAGAATTTAAGACCAGCTCAGGAGACCAGGACAGATAAAAACACTAGAACTCCTAGGAAGTCCAGGTCCACAGTAGTGTAAAAAGGGTGATACCACCACTGAGGACAACCAGGAGGACTGAGCTTTGTTTACACTGTTTGAGGCAGTTGGCCCGTGACTCATCACCACACCCGGAGCAACCCTGAGCATTCCTCTACCTCAGCTCTGAATTAGCTCTTCTTGTGCTGTGCTCCCCAGCTGCCAGGGGGCTCTGTGCTTCCTGTGCTTTCCAGCAGAGTTGGACAGTATCCCATCACCTTGGCACTGATGCCTGAGCTCACAAACTTCCTCACTGGCTGGAAATAATAACTGCTGAGTGCTTTTCTTTAAAACATTCTGTTGGCAGCCCTGTACAAACATCAAATTCTGCATTGTTCTAAAACACTTAGAATTATTTACGTTTATTTCATAATCCATTTTTAATTTTGTTCCCCTTGTAATTAACGTAAGGCAGGCATTAAGTAGTTCTGGTACTAAGGATTTTTTTGTTAAAAAACTATCAGTACTTTCAAAAGACTCCTCTTCCATCCAAGTATTAAAATTCTTAGGGCCAACACCTGCTTCATCTCTTGAATCCATTTGCATACATCTAAAAATATGATGAATCAGGTTAAAATGCTTCCAAGAAACTACATGCAAATGCTTTGCCTCACTCCCGTTTTAGTGCAGGAGTCTTATCTCTCAGTTGCTCACTTTCTAATATGCTGATCCACACTGCTGAGTTCCTCATTTCTTCCCCCAACACAGCAGTAGAGGATGATCCATTAGATTTCAAAACAATTCTGTTTCAAATTGTTATGCATGTAACTGATGCCAAGATAAGACTGTAAAAACTATTCAAGTGGCAACTCAAAAAGCTTTATTAGAAGCCAATTTCAGTGTTCTCTATGTTGAAAACAGTGATTTCAGAAATAAATTTAATTATATTTTTTCCAGTTAACATAAAGGTACATAGATAACTTTCTATTAATGTGAGAGCTAAAAGTAAAGAATGCTCTAAAACTACAGATTTCTGAAATCCACTACATTCAGTGATGCTTTAACGGGATAATTGCTTATATATTAAGAAGCATGGTACATCCATTGCTGCAGAGCACACAATATACACACAGGCATCTGCAAAGGGTACAGACCTTAGAAAAGCTGTACATCTCTCAGCAATTAGGTGCTGAGCACTTCTGAAATCTAAATGTTTACCCCTCTATTTAAAAGGTTGGCTTTTCAGATACTCCTAGAATACTGGCTCAAAGGTTTAACTAACGAAAGCCAGACCTGAGTGTGGTCCCAGATCAGAGAGCCCCATTTCCACTAATTTTTCAAACCTGAAATCATTATAGACAAGAATATTGTGAAGGTATTACGAGAAATTTTGTAAATCAAACATGTTCTGAAATGAATTTTAAATGTTTCCAGACTAATTTTCCCCCAGAAGAATATATAGCAGAGATCTCAAAATAAAACAGACCTTCAGCAAAACTCACACCTCTACCTACAGTCTCATTTGATTCACGAATATAACGTTTCAGAGTAGCAACCAAGTCAGCCATTTCAGTTTTGGAGATCAGATTTCAAAAAGATGATACCCTTGAGAACACATTCAACCACTTGTCTTGTATATGCTTACACACAGCTGGCCTAATCCTTTTCATGACTTCAGATGTGTCAATTACAATTTCCTAAGTTAGAAAAGAGATACTAGTCTTCTTATCCTAAAATCCAAACACTCTATAGAAGTGTTTATATTAAAAATACTACACTATAAACTATTCTTTACTCTATTACAAAACAGTTTTCTCTACATCTTTTTGCTATGATAAAATTTCCTTATGGATAATTTGACAGATTCTGGCTGACATCAAATTTTCACCATGGAAAGCAGTGGTAGGTTTTCAGTAATTTCTGGCACGGCACAGCTAAAAAACAACACCAAACCACTTGAAGAATCCATTAATTCACCCACTGAGAAGAACTAATGTTCTAAAATGAAAGGTTAAAAGAATATGCTTGACTATTTAATGGTGTGCATCCTCTCCCTGGTATCATGAATTTGCTTCACGCAACTGCCAACTTTAACACAAGATTATTCTTATGAGACACTGAAGTAGCAACTGTAGCACCAAGCAGAGGTGATGACCCAATTCCTCCGTGTAAACAGCATTAATACATTACTAACTGGCAATCTCCAAAAGGTGAAAATTCAAAATCCGTATCAGATTATCTTCAAAGAAAGACATTGTCTGGGCTTGCCTTGAAAGCTTTAGACCTGTCAGTGACAATTTCTGGGAAGCAGCAGGAACATTTACCATCTGAAGAACAATGTGAACATCCACTTGGTGGGCTTGCTTCCAGACATGCAGCTGTGCACACCCGTGCCCAAAACCCCTGGCTTTCAGAATACTGAGGCACGCAGGATCTTTAAGCACAGCACTACCATTGCAGTGGCTGGGCCCATCCAAGCAAAGGGACAGTGATAACTCCATTTTCCCAGTGTGTATAGTTATTAGACACAGCTAACCTGGGCTGTGAGAAAGGCCATCAGAGCAGAAAAAGCTTTAATCATGCAAAACTTCACATTTAAACAACAACAGCCTCAACATACAGTTTAACCACAGAATATAATCCGAAAATCCTCACTTTCTCTGCAATAAAAATGGGCATACAAGCTCAATAATAAACCTTCAAGCTGCCTGTTGCTACCAATGAATATAGCTTGTCCTAGAATCAGAAGTTAAGGATGGCAACAAACTGCTTACAACTCTGACATTGACACAACTAGCTAAAAAATAATTCTTCAGAAACCAGTCTGTCCATAACAGAACACTGACCAGTGGAGCAGTAATGTAAGGCTGAGATATATATATATGATTCAGGAAAACACTACTGAAGTCTTCATCAAATACAAAACTCCAACCATATATTTGCATTTAACAAATATACTGAGAGCATTACACAGCTATACACTGCTGTGGATGATATTCTCAAGTGTTTGCAGACTTACAGCTCAAATTAGAATCCATGTAGATGTTCCTATTAGGCACAGAGGACTTGCAAATTACCAGCTAAAGCCTTATTTCTCTGAAAAAACATATTTAGACAAAGATTTTTCCATGACCATTTGTTTTCTATTACAGTTTTGAGTTACGAGAACCGGAGGCCAGCACAAGCACATGACAAGCACTGAGAGAGAAATCTAAAAAACAGTCCCTCTCTTGAAGAGTTACCCTGTTTAAAAACAAGATCTGATTCACCCAAGATAAGGAATTTTATCAAGTGGTTCAGAAGACACATACACACGTCTACACTCACTTTAGGGCTGAAGAAAATAATTCGACAGAAAAAGCAACTAAGAATAGGTACACTTAGCACAACACCACAAGGACATTTCACAAGACAACCCTTTCTTTGGTCAGCTTTAAGCAAAAAATACTTTGTCATTTTTACAGGGTAGACTAACCCCATGAGATGGAGCAACGAATTTTATTCTCACATGGCCAAAAGCAAGTAACACCAAGTGGGTTCTCACCTAACTGCTTGGCTGCAAGCATACACGGGGGAAAAAAGAGCTCATTTAGTCTCAACTTCTCCTTCCTCTGAGGGCACAGAGCCATTTTAAGCAATGTACTTCACTCCTAACACAGCACAGACTGCACCATGAGCTGCTCCACATCCGTGAGGAACTGGCACCAGGAGTGACAGAAGAGCCCCACCGGCTGAGCTACACTTCACCCAGACACCAAGACTATCGTAGGTTTTTTTATATTCTAATGGAAGACTCAAAGAAAACCCTCAAAACTTTAAGTGATTTTTATTTTAAAGATGGACTGATTTTTGATTTTACAATCTAACAGCTAAAGCTGTATTATTTCCAAAGGTAACTTTTAACCTCTTAATTTTATTATTTTGGTTAGTATATAAACTGTGTAACATATATGGAAACTGTATATATCAACCCCCAAACAAAATTCACTTCTGTAACAATACAGTGTAGCAATTAAAAAAAACTTACAGTGCGAGCACATTTCCAAAGGGTAGCTTGCCTCATTTCCCTGAAACACAAAAATGAAAAAAAGAACAAAGTTGCAATTACTCCCAAATTAGCTTTGAGCAACTATTTAAATTTCAGCACTGTAAAAAATCTCAGGCAATACAAGTTACATTGTTATTTAAAAATATATTATTTCAGACCAAACAATCACAGACAGTGTTTTATTTAGATAGAGCTATGTTACCGAAACATACAAAGAAACATAAAACCATTAAGAGGTCTCCTTAAATGAGAATTCCCATGAAAATGTCAGTTCACATAATTATGACAAGAACTTCAATTCCATATTCTAAACTCAGAAAAACAAACTCACTACTTATATATTGAGCAAATGCTACTTTTCACGTTAAAAATATTTAATTTCAAAATTTCACAAAACCTGCTTTACCATTTTATTTCATAAGCAGAAACAGACATGTCCTTATAACTTCCGATGACAAATCTTACTCAATTTGCATAAGAAAACTGGATCAAGTTTTCTTCCCTGAACCACCTGCCCATTTCCCCCAAAAAGGATTCACACAGCAAGAATTATGCAAAAGAAGAGTTTTACATGACCAGAAACTCAGACGTAACAGCTTTACATTTAAATATTTTTGTAATGTACTATGGTAAGATGTTCCTGCTCTGAAACTGAATGGAAAGTCAAACTAAGACTTTAAATCCTTGCTACACAACAACACAGTAACAGCACAAAAAACTTATAACTTTGAGGGTATCAACACTTTAAATTTGCACACATGGAAATCAACATGAACTACTGCAATATGAACGCCAAAAACCACTAAAACTTGGTATTTTCCCCCAAATGCCTCACTTTGAGCCAGAGATCACAATACGCACATGCTTAATGACTTTTCTGAATCCATTAGCAAAGGAGAAGCCAGATAACTGAAGAGATTCATAACCACTCTCAAAACAAATGTTTTTAAGGGAGTGTGTTACACAAGAAAACAAAACATATTTCAGATGAGTCTAAGACATTCTATTCACCAGCAATTCTCTTATGGTGTGGAGCTTAAGGGATTCCACAGCTGAGCACTTGCAAAGAAAGGCTCATCAAAACGATACAAAATTGAACAGAAATAGGGAGATTACTTGACAGAAGGGGGGGGAAGGAAGAACTACATTTAGCCTAGAAGCTAAAATGTGACTGCATTTCCTAATTAGAGCAGAAACGGGCAGAACAAACATCTCATGAATCTAAACATGTCCAAGAGGAGATGTGTTGATGTTCTTGTTGAGGGGAGCTGTTTGCATTTTTTTATCTCAGGAATGCTTTCACTTTGCTTATCCCCCACAATCCACAGGCTCTCTTGCTTCTTTAAAAAATGTTCATGCATTTGCTTTCTAAGTAGGGCAGCAAAAGGTATAGCCTTAATGTTTTCTCCAATGTCTACTTAGAGCAAGACAAAGCAGCAGAACAGAGATGTAGATGAGGACCATCAGGCCACTAAAACCTCAAAAGCACGTCAAGGATGTTCTTCGGACAAACTAATTGCACTGTGGCAGGGAATCCAGGAGAGCAGTGCCACATGGAAAATATCGCACGGAACCCAACCGAAGTCTTAGGATAAACAGCAAAGACCAAAACAGGCAGCAAAAGGCTAGTGTATGCATATGAATATAAAAGGGTAGGGAATCTAAAACGGGAGAAAGCAGAATTTTGAAACAAGAAGAAACAGGAACCAGGGGATCCAGCTAGGCTGCTCAAGACACGAGGTCATGAAGAGGCAAGAAAAACACCAGACTGGAAGGCTGCAAATTAAAGGAGAAAGTTGAATTAAAACCAGTGCATTTATGCACATGCACACAAACATACAATCTTAACTACTACTGTTCTGGACATTTACATCCTTGTTCAGGTCTTGGGAGAAAATTAATTTCTGGTACAGGCTACCAAAATCAATCTGCCTAAAAACACATAAAATGCTTCTGAAAACTGAGCAGGACAAAACAAAAAAATGGGAGTAACTGTTTTCAGTTCATGAATTGACTAAATGTAATGTTTATAAGGAGCTTTACTATTCATTTAGATGCACATGCTAAGTCATTAGCAAGTTATCTAAATGGAGTCACCTAAAAAATATTTGGAGATGAGGGAAAAAAGCGAATAAACTTCAGCTTAGCTTTTCTTTGAAACAGTTACTGCTAAAAAAAAGTGCTCAGAATACTTACCTATCCAGGACCGGATCTTGGATATCTAAAAAGGTAAAAAAAATCTAATAAATGACTACGTAAAAATTACATGATTATTCAACATTTTCCACACAGTATTTAAGTAAAGTATTTTAAAAAGTAGTTACCTGCTATTGATGCGTTGAATATTCATCTTCACAGGCGATCCAAAATTCTTGCAAGATTTAAAAGGATGTTGGTGAGAAGGGGTTTTTGGTACAAATAAACATCTGAACTACTCATGCCAAAATTCCTGTTCACACTGCTGTGACCTGGACAAACACAAAGATGGTGCTCTATACCAAAGCCTTGATCTTCAGAGATTAAGAGGAATGATTTGGTCTCAGGAGCAGGCATGTTTTATCATATTCCATGAGCAGCAGGACAAGCAGGTTGATTACTTGTCCCCAGATACAATCAGTATGTGTATACGCTCTATGGGACAGAAGATAAACCCTGAAACATAAGCACTAAGTAGGCTGAATACTCTTCTTGCTTAAGAAGCAAGGATTGTTTAAGAATAGGCAGGCAGTAAGTAAAATGGAAGGTCTAGAGCTATATCCACATTCATGTGTTCAGAAAAAAAGCAGGGAGGGAAGCACAGCTATGAAACACCATTAAGTATCAAATAAACCTTCTAAGAAAAGGGAAAGAAACTGGATACACATTTTCATCTGTAGTTTTAATGCAAAGAATTACATAATTTTAACACCAGGTGAGGAAGCATTCTAAAGAATGCTGAAAAATATTCTTTGTGATTGAGTGCACTAACAGAAAATTTGAGTTACTGCAAAAGATCACTATAATTATATACCTTATTCATTAAAGTAACACTGCATGTACACTTTATTTTATAGTTTTTAATTATACTAATCTATAAACACCAAATCCTGTGTAAAACTCCAAAGATGTAATTTAATCTCCGATAAAAAAGTTCCTTTATACAAATACATCTGTAGAGTAACAAGGTTCTGACACAGCATAAGATTGTAATTTTAAGACCTCATTATAATATTAGTGTTTCCTGACAGATATAAATTTAGCATACCTCACAAAAAGTGAGAGTATCTGCTCATATACACTCTATCAGCACATTTAGAAACCAGTAACACATGGTTTGTTGAAGAAATGCAGCTTTTACAGAGTCAACACTCCACAAGAGATGTACTTGGCACCTACGCCCAGTATAAAACATGCCTTCCCCAGCTGCATCTGGGTATCACTACCAGACTGCTGGAACTCCACTCTCTCTCAAGCTGCACCAGTAGAAAAAGCAGCTAAAATACTACAGATACTTTGAATACCCTTATCCTTTTAGAATAGTCTTGAAATTGTCTTAAATGCTGTTAGAAGCCTATGAGTTAATTCCCAGTTAAACAGGCACAAAATCATGACTTGTTGACAGAAATAATTACAGATAAGGGAAAAGTCCAAAATCTACTAACAGAAGGTTGACCCAATTCTGAATGCTGCAGAAATACCACTTTCCTAGAGATAAGTCAAAACACATCACTAAATTAGTTGACATGACACATAATGTGTTCCTTTAAGAACAAAAGTGGGTTTTGCCATTTTCTACTAAGTATTCTTTTCTCCTTTCAGCAGCTGTGCCTTTTTATTAGGTAAGAATAACCTCTTAATGGACTTCAGTCATTATATCTTCTGTAAATAATTTTTTAAAAAAGTCTTTCTTGATTTTTTTTCCCTGGCAGTTATTTCAAATACTAATCACTCTTTGTTCTTAAGATCAGTTTTGTACATGCTGCTCCAAGGTACAATAGTTGAAGCAATTATCTTGACAAGTTTCCTCCTAGTGAAAAACATGAAGATCTGTGGATAGAAAATAAAAAGGGAAATTAGCAATTAGCAAAATTAGTAACAGAATTTCAATTCTTAGCCGCAGTTGTTTATACAAAACAGCTTGTACACAGATATCACACTGCAAAGCAGTTCTTCAGCATATATTAGTAGAACACTGTTTCTAGGTCTGATTATGCATAACTTTTCTGCATGATGTGCATCTTTTTGTAAATAGTTCAGAGAGCTAAATTACAGCATCAGCCCTCAATTAGTTTTCTGCTTTTATAAAAGCAGAAAATGTGTTTAAATGTCAGCAAGCTACAATTTCACCTTAGGACTAATCTCAAATTTAGTCCTCCAAGGAGGGGGGAGGGGGGTGAGTCACTACAAATGTAAATTAATTCTAGTTAAAAACATTAGGTTCTTTCAGAGATTCTGATTTGTTTCCACAGCCAGGCAGTTAATTCAACAAGGGGCTAGAGTGGTCTCCTGACCTGTTTAGTACACGTACAGGAGTAGCTGTCCAAGATTTACTACCTTCTGCAGCAGCATACAAAAGCAACCTAAGATGTTCATCCTTGTAAACTGCCTTAAATATGCAAACTGCCTTGTCACAGCACTGGCTGTTCCACCTCTGCACTAGATGTTCCTGCACTTGTGTTTTTGATGGAAGGGCACCTCTTGGGGTGTTGGCAACACACTCTATGTTGTGCTTCTTGCATCTGCTGCTGTATCTTCCACATTACTAATTACCACTGTTAGCAAAAGCAAGAAACTTCAGCAGGCAAGTGCAACAGTCCAAGCCATGTCAGCAGGGGAGCAGAACTAGGCATTATCAAGATAGCCAACTTCAATTCCTAAATTACACAAAAAGCTGTTTGCCATCACGCCCTACTACAACTCAAAAGAACAGGAGTATTAAAAAGAAAGTTGGAAGCAGCTGGCAGTTCACATTTAAGAAGAGCCCACACATAAGACCCTTCTTCCTGTTCCTTCTCTGTCTTTTCTCATTCTTCTGATACCACCAGAATTAATGATTGATGACAATTACCTGTTGCAGAGAATTCTTCCTCCTCCTTCGAGCTCATTTTCCAGGCATTGTCACTTTCATAAGGCTGTGAAGAATTGCTTGGTGAAAAGAAGTTTTATTTGGTAGGGGTTTTTTAATGATTATTGTTTAAGAAATTACTAGAGCTTTGGCTGTCAGAGGTTGATATTCCTCATCAAAAAATAGCAGGCAAGCAGGCAAACTAAAAATGACGGTATGTGTTTTCAAGGCTCTAAAAACTTCTGCATGAATAGAACATGCCACACAGACACATCTACAGTGGTTTAAAATAAATGCCACACAAAGCCCAGGAAGCTTTAAGCCACTTTAATATTTGAATTTCTGAATTAATTGTTGGTCACAAATATATGCAAGATCTCACCTACTGTAATTTATACATTTTATAATGAACTTTTCAGAGAATTAAACACTAAAAGGACTTTACCAGAGCACAGATGAAAGACATACACAAAGTTTCTGTAGACACCACAGAAAATATGGCTTAAAACAAGAAAAGCAAGAATAAGATTTCAGTGCAAAAAAGCAGCAAGAAAAATACTTCAATCTACCCTGTTCAGAAAGAGTATGAATATACTTATACTTGGCCTTTTTTCTTAAATTCCATGAGAAGAAGAAAAAAAACTCAAAAACCCTTAAACAAACTACTCAACACAGTAATGTTGTGTCAGTCCAAGAGGAGTCTATGAATCAAGAAAAAATATGTCACTAATTATCTTCTATTTAACAGGAACATCCAATTTATACACTGCAAAAGGAAACTTGTAAAGGAAATGTTATAGATAAGATCACCAGGGAATTCCGCATTTGTGTTTTGACTTGGAGTAATTAAGTCTCCTTTTAGGCTTTTTATTGCAGGCAGTAAACAAAGCTGCCTAAAATGTGAATATCCAAACACAGTTACCTGAAAACAAGACTTAAATGAAGAACTGGTAATAGTGCAGACTAACTGCTAAAATTTAGAAAGTTACATTTAAAACAACTTGGTGACTTCTGTATTGTTTTATACAAAGCAACTACTAAGAACCTGCTTTGCTTGAAAGTATTCCAGGCAGAGAGAGTGCAACTCTCCTAAATACTTCCTCCTTGAATTAGCAGTTCTCCAACACAAGACTTCTACTCAAAGAAAATAAATCTACCTCTGAGGTTCTTACACTCGTCCTAATGTTGAGTTAGATTTTGCGATGCAAAAATTAAGCAAAGCCAAGAAATTAGAAGACATTGAATAAGAAGGCTTGTAAGAGCAGTGACAGTTTCACTGCTGACCCCAAATTCTCAGCCGGTTTTCTAACATCATGTCCTAAAGAAGGAATTAAAGAAATACATAAAAATTCATGTGAGGTGACACCCAACTCACATTCAGTAAGTTCAAAAATTAAGTATCTCCTATCAGTAAGCTAGACTATACTCGCCAATCTTGCATTATGTTTCCAGGTCACCAAGAAATCCAGTCGATCCTGAAGCCAAGACAGTATGACAGCAGTTTAAAATCCAAGACTTCCAAGATGAATCTAGCCCAAATGACAATTCATTGAGCCTTCATGACTAAACTATAATTTTCACCACCTCAGCTCTGCTTATGTTCGTTCCATTCATTGTTGTAACCAAAGCCCATGACATTTCATAGCCATTACCTTGGCTATCCAAAAATTCAATATGTTTTCTGGCACTGGACTGTCAAATCTGGGCATCTTGCTACCCTTTGGTGTGAGCCTTCAGTCATCAACATGTGCAACAGAAGGAATTAAAGAGGATACAAATGAGGAACAAATTCTTATAGGTTATACAGAAAAGTCAAGGATTAAAGTAAAGTAAATAAATAAGGAAAGAAAAGACAAGAAAACAGAGAAGCAGGAATAATGGTACCAGGTAAGTAGCACAGACGACAAGTGTGACAGTAAAGGACTTGGGCATTCCACTGATATGTAAGAGTCACACTTCTCTGCACTTCGATTAAAACTCACCATTAAAATCAGTAACTCTTATGATGAACACAACTCTAACAGCTAGAACAAGCAACATATATTGAATTCACAGAATGGCACAAGTCATGAAAGAAATCCGTTTTGGTATTTACCAATTAAATCTTTCAATGGTCTATACGCAAAAGAATGAACAGTTTTCTTATGGAAGAGTATCCACCACTTGTTTCTTTAATGCTTTAGTCAACCAGAAACAAGATGCATATTGCAGCAATATACGGTAGTTATTTTCTCCGGGATCCATGAAGATATAGCTACAAAAGCAAACTATGAAATATATGAACTGACCTTAAACGTTGGTATTTAGATTATCTTGGGTGCAATCACACAGCGCATGCAGGACAACCAGAGCAGTGTCCCTATCAGTCCCAGTCTGCCTGGGTTCATGCAAGCAGGCCCTGCTTGACCGGTCTCATTGCCTTCTTGCGATGCAAGGTCTCCCACTTAGCAGATGAAGAAAAGGCCGTGGATGTCATTTACCTGCACTTTAGGAAAGCCTTTGATGCTGTCTCCCACAGCATTCTCTTGGAGGAACTGCCTGCTCATTGCTCAAGTGGGCCAGGAGTTCACTGGGTAAAAAAACTCCCTGGATGGCCAAGCCAAGAGTGGTGGTGAATGGAGTTGCATTCAGCCTGTCACCAGCTCCCCAGGGCTCAGTTCTGGGGCAGGTCATATTTAATACCTTTGTCGATGATCTGGACAAGAGGATTGAGGGTACTCTCAGTCATTTTGCAGATGACACTACGGGAGTTTTGTTCTGCTGGAGGGTAGGAAGGCTCTGCAAGAGGGATCTGGACAGGCTGGATTGATGGGCCGAGGCCAATGGTATGAGTTCAACAAGATGAAGTGCCAGGTCCTGCCCTCGGGTCACAACCCCGGACAACACCACAGGCTGGGGGAAAAGTTAGCTGGAAAGTGGCCCAGCAGAAAAATGACTCGGTGGTGTTAACTGACAGCAGCTGCACACAAGCCAGTGTGTGTGCCCAAGTGGCCAAGAAGGCCAATGGCGTCCTGGCTGGATCAGGAATAGTGTGGCCAGCAGGACCAGGAATGTCATTCTTCCCCTGTACTTGGCACTGGTGACACCTCAAAAACTATGTCCAGTTCTGGGCCCCTCACTTCAAAAAGGACATTGAGGTTCTGGAGCAAGTCCAGAGAAGGTTTGGAACCTAAGTCCCATGAGAAGCAGCTGAGGGAGCTGGGGATGTTTAGCTGGGGAAAAAAGAGGTTCAGAGGGGACTTTATCTCGCTCCAACTCCCTGAAAGGAGGCTGTAGCCAGGTGGGGTTCAGGCTCTGCTCCCAGGCAAAGGGAGCAGGGAAAGGAACTAGGAAAAGGACGAGGGGAAACTGCCTCAAGTTGCAGCAGGGAGGTTCATGTCGGAAAAATTTATTCACTGAAAGAGTGGTTGAATATAGGAACAGGCTGCCCAGGGCTGTGGTGGAGTCACCAACCCAGGAAGTGTTCAAAAAAACAAGTGAACATGCCACTTTTCCAGGTTATTGGGCAAGACAGAAATCACTCAAAGGATGGACTTGATGATCTTGGAGATCTTTTCCAACCTTAATAATTCTTTGATTATTTTGTACTTTCCTTTGAGCTGTTAACAGTTCCCTAAGTATACAGACATAAAGGGGATATATTCACAAACACAAGTATTATTCCAAAGTTGGTTCTACAGAAGTTGAAAAACCAAGAAGCGCATTTTTAATGTCCCAGATAATGTAATAAACCAAGTGTCAAAAGCTTTAGAAGTCTAATAATCTTTTCTCTTTGAAAAAAATAGGCTAGAAGAGTTCGAAAAACACATTTCATTTGGGATTAAAAAGAAATCTTGCAATTATATTTAATTCACACATTGGTGTCCAATCAATTTAGCATTTCCTTTAAATAGGAGGAGACATTTCCCATTTTCTGGCAGGCACAATTTCCAAGAGGCTACAACTGTCTAGCATAAGGCATCCACAACTCCCTAGCATCTCTGTTACAATTCCACCCAGCAGTTTAAAACCAGTGACGTAAGCCAGCCAACATACTCTTCCATTCCACCTTCATGTTTGGATATAACTTCCATTTAGACATCACTGCATAAACTATGTTCTCCCCTACATCTGCCAATCATCATCCCTTGACATTTTATAGTAACTTTTTATGCACACTTTCAGTTACATTTCTTGTGAAGTTTACCAGAAATCTGATAAACGACTGAACTTTTATCAATGCTCAGTTTTTATGTATGATCCTAGGCTGAAACCATAAAGGTACAAAAGACAAGTCTTACAGCTGTTGTTAATATTCTAACTCAATACCTCACCTGAATTAATCAACAGCAAACGTCAAGGAAGGCTGTAAGCATTTTATTAGAGAAAAGAGGGCACTTCAGGGAAAAAAAATCATAAACAAAACCACAGAACCAAACACAGCTTCTTTTAACTTACCTTTGAAAGAAGAGGATTTCAAGTTTTAAATGTGTTACTCCCAAAGCAGCCTAAACTTTTAATCCTGTCCCTAAAGAAAATACTCAGTGACCTTCAGTACTGAAGGAACTCAAAAAAAGATTAATACCTAATTCTTCAACATATTTAAATTGCAGACATCAGAGATAATGAACCAAGGCAAAGGGGATTGGTGGATTTGGGATTACAGTAGAGATCAAGTCAGGTTAAAGCTGTTACAGCATTCTGGCATTGCTTCTTTCAAGTATGCCGAGTGTTATAATTCCCTTTGCCACAATAAGAAAAGAAAGGAAAGCCTTACCAAAAAAAAAAAACCAAAACCAACAAAAAACAAACAAACAAAACAACAAACAAACACCACCACTTATTTTGGATATATGCACTCCATTTGCCCGTAACAAAGTAAGTGATGATTCCTTAGAAGACTCTCCCCCCTCTTACATGTATGTCAGGTTCTACCACATCCCTTTTCTGGACACAGCAGGCAAGAAAGACTCTCCAAGTCTTCGGAAAAGCCCACAGTTTACTCCTTAGTCACCATCTAATCCAGTCATGTCTCTGCTCAAGCTTCATCAGTCATTTTAAGGGAAGCCACTTGTCCCCTGGCTGGCAATTGGCCAGTAACTTCTGCTATGCTTTATTTAAATCCTTCACTGTCCACGGGTCTCCTCCAATATGAGATATTAATGGCTTAAGGCCACCACAGTCAAGTAACTATTCTAGGATATCACAGGGAAGCCCTAAACCAATGAAGCACAAAGCAAACCCGAAATTAGAGATGGCTCCTGTTGCCAAAGCCTCTACCAGACAGAAAAATTAAAGCAATCAAGAGTGTAATTTATAAGAGGATTCAGCCTTTAATACACCATTTGGCTTTATTAAGAGAAACATAACAATAAAAAATGCATTTATTCAAATAGGATAAAAGCACTTTTTTTAGATGTTAATGTTTTGAATTTCAAGTGTTCAGGACTGAAAAGTAATTTATAAAGTCTGTACACTTACAGCAGGGATTATATGATATATGTTCATATACATCAATCCCATCATTCCCTATCTGAACTCTGTTACACTTGCTCAGCTTCCAGCAAAAATCAAGACTTGCATGATCCTGAAGGTATATTAAGTAGTTGGTTTAAATATGGATCTGTACATGCAGAAGCAAATTACTCACCTGCAGAGTCTCTCAGAAAAAAAAAGTCACCCAAGACAGAATGAGACATACAGACCCAGCAGAAACAACAAACAGCAGTTTGTTAAATTGCTTAATAAGAAAGAATGACCAAAAATAAAAGCAGTTTTACTGCAAAGTCCTTTTCCTGAATTTGGAGGACAAAAGAAGCCGTGAGGTCAGAGTGTACACTGATAATATCATTTACTAGGTATGTATGTATTCTCCCAAATCATCTCACACAATTTTGATGTAGACATAATAAAAACCTAAAGGATAACTAGATTACTATAAACTTAACTCAATTGTTCCATCTGCAATATTCGCATTTTCTGTTCCATTTTACCGTCTCCCTAACAGAGCTTGCAGTAGTCAGATAGATAATAAACAGTGCTAGAAACAAACATACTGAGTTTTTAAAACTAGGTAAGGCAGAGAGTAGATTGTACCACATTTAGGAAACTAGCAAATTAATCTTGTTATTCGAAGGAGAAAAGCAAAACCTTGTATGTATGAGAAACCATAAACAGTAAGAGCTCTCATTGCAAAAACTTGTAAAAATATTGCAGTCTGTAAAAAAAACTTCAGAGAAAAACGGTGAAATGAACAAAAGTGTTAACTTTTTGAGCTAAGGTACATTTCACAATTTCATTTATGGCAGTTCCCAGCTGCTACTCTTTAGTGGCAACAGCCCAATCTGCTTAACCAATCACTTCAAAGTTCACATTTCTATAGCTTGCATCACTCTCAAAAATTCTCAGAACCCTGTCATTTTAAGTGCATAAATGAATAATGAACTCTCGAAAAGCCAAAGGAAGGAGTTTCCCAGAAGGATTCTGAAGCAACACAACCTTTAGTAGGGGAACAATAAAATTCTGCCACCACTAAATCGAAGTTCTGATGCAATTAAAATTCAAAAAGGGAAGCCTTTGGGATTAACAGGTTGCTCCTCCACTGCTTCTGAAGGAGTCACAGAAAAATTTACAAGATAATAATTTATTTGTTCCACTTAGGTTAATATACTGGTTTCACCTAAAAAACGTCTTCCTAGGTTTACAACACAAAGTGAAGTTTATTCAATTCCCTTAGCTAAAGAGGAGACCATGGCAGCTGTCCTTTCCAGCTTTAAAGACAACTGCAGTAAAGTTTCTCCATCAATCCACCCCATGACTGTGCTGTTACATGAACTAACCCCACACCAGTAAAAATGAAACCAAGACCATACTGTCCAGGATATTTGTGATCCAAGTACAAAACAAGGCAGAAAATACAAACGACTGCAAAAGAATAGGCACATCAATGACAAGTTACACAAAAATCCCCACAAACCTGAAACAAACCACAAATCTTTATGCATAACAAAAGTAGAGCTGAAGAGCTTCAGAGACCATTTCAAAGAAGGCAGCCTTGGAAGTATATAGTGCAAAAGCTTATCTAAAGAGTATGGGAGAAAGTATAAAATGCAACTGAAGCCTTCATCAAATGACTGAGGTGTCCTGGGATTTTCAGAGTTAAGAGCCAACATCCTAACAAAGAAATTACATTAACTTACATTTAACAAGATAGTAAAGAGAAACAAAAAAACAAAGCATATCACACTGATCTTGTTTTTTGGGACAGTGATGGATATAAACTGGGTATCAGACACCTATGATATCCAATTTAATCACTTCATTAGTAGGAAGGACTTTTTTCACCTTTATTGGTGAATATGAACACAGAAAATCCAAGCAGCTGCAAACAGTAAATTGTGTCACATTCATGTGAAAGACCAACTTCGGATTTGGAAAAGTAAAGTAACGCAGAGAACAAAGGAACAAATCTTCACTCAAAACATTAGGCCAAAATATACAAGCATCACCAAGAACTGGAAGAAATACAGTCCCACAGTTTTCACCAGAAATTAAGATTACACTCAAGCTGTTATTTAGCATATCATACTCTGTCAAATGAAGAAAGACAAAACTACCCAAAAGAGTCAAAACACTCATTTTTTGCATGTAAAATACTCAGTAGGTAATTAAAGCTCTTTCAGTTTCTCTCCTGCTTCACAACCATTTCAAGACAGAACAAATTTTTCCCAGAAAACAGACAATGCTCCGAACTTCCACTCCAACACAAAGCAATAATGACTTGATCACTGGCTGACCTACATATAAATAGGAACAGAACAATTACTTTACAAAATGACATTAATTTGACCCAAAGCCATTGAAATATAATTTGCTATCTATATTCTCATGAGGCTGCTTTTAATTAGGCCAATTTAATTCTCAGCATTTTGAAAATGCTACAAAACCAGAAAAAAACTAGGGAGCTTCAGCAAACAGCTCTGTAGACTAATCCCTGTAAAAACTCTACCAAGTTAACTGCTATTTCAATAAGCTCCAAAATTAACAGTCAAAGAATTGTATTCTCTGTAATACTTCCAAGTCAAGCACTCTTGCCACTGGATTGATGAGGAGTGTGAAAGATAAGCTTTCTTTTCTCTGCATTGTTTTTCAATCACATTTAGTAGATTGTGGAAATAACAGTCACTTAAGGTACAGGACTTGTTACCATGCTTGAAAATTTAAACTCCTTTTTGAGTTATCTTCAAAAACCCAAAGGCTATCAATATCTGTAAAATCAAAAATTACCTCTTAAAAATATGAGTTGTGATACTCCAAATACAAGACATGAGTAAATAAAAGGACGGCTCAGTCTTCTGAAGTTTCTGAACTTCTGGATTGGCTTGTACCAAGAAGACATTTAACTCTGAAAGCCTGAACTCTACAGGCAGGAAAAAACCCAATAACCATTAGATCAGTTTCCTACTACTAAACTTCAGCAATGCTGTGAGCATTAGAAAGGAGTAAGAATACTTCTCTTTGCAGAAGGTTTTCCCAAAAAGCAGAAAAGGAACTACAGCAGTCACAGAACCCCAAGAAAAGAAAACAGAACTCCTCCCTAATTTCTGCAAGAAATGGCTACAGATCCTTGTGCCTGAATAGGCTGAGACATATATGAAGAGAAAGAATTTAGCTAGAAATGAAATGTAGCATGTTATCCTCTGACAGCAAGTGATGAACAAACAAATTACTACATTTGTTAATATATAATTATATAACTGGTTATATATATATTCATTAATGTTATATAATTAATGTATTTCTTCCTTATGCAAAGGCCCCTTGCCACAAACTGTTAACAAACTTGAGCAAGGAAAGAATGGAAGATCACTATCAGTTAGAAAATAAGTTTAGGTGGTTGCTTCTTTAGGGCAGTTTAGACAGCAGATTCACTGCAAGTGGTATTCATACAGGGCAAAGAAAATAGCAAAGATATATTAACAGATTATACTGCATCATATAACAGTGTTATGCTACTTAATATAAAAGAGTCTACTGCAGTTCAACATAATTCCCTATTCACAGAAGTAGGTTAGAAACAGTCAAGAACAACATGGCCTGCACATCTCTTTCTACCAATTGATTCTCCTAAGTTTTCAGATTTCAACAGTGTATTCAGTCATGTGTTAACTGCAAAGGGTAGGGCTTTAGGAACAGTTGCACAGGGATTATAAATTAATCTGAAAAGGTCTGGAGAAAAAAAAAAAAAAAGGACGTCGCAGTTCTACTGCATACAAGTTTAGTACCAGTTTTAACAAAGGTCCTTGAGCAGGGAAGTGAAAGTAACAATTCAGAAAGTATCAGTAGTTCACAAAGGCTCTACCATAAGGGGTTAGAACAGGGTCAGGAAAGTCACACAGCTCAGCCTACAGCACTGCACAGAAACAGGCTGCATAAGTAGATGCTGTCACCAGCCTTTCTTCCCACGTAAGAAACTTATAAACAGTTCAGTATCATTTAGGAAACCAAAAAGGGAAATCTAAGTTTGAAAGGAGATAAACATCTTACTACCCAGGAGCTGCCCAACAAGAAGAAAGAGGAAACAGTACAATTAAAAAAAAAAAGATCGCAAAGTAGGCAAAATGTCATTCAGAATCCATCACAAAAGAGGCTGGAGAACATTGTGAAGAGTTGTGAAAATGACACATACCTCAAAACAGAGAAGACAGTTCAAAAATGGGATTTGATTTCACAAACTGACACAAACAAAAAAACAAGCAGGCAAAGATGCAGAACTGGGCAAGATGTGCAAATCAAAGGAAGAAGCAGGCTATGCTGAAGGGGAATTGTGGCACAGAAACAGAATCTGAAATATAGAGATTGTTCGTATTCTCAACTAGTTAACACTAATCTTAGTTTTGTCTTTTTCTTTTTTACTAAAGGAAAGTAACAATCAGAACTTGCAGCTGTCAGCTAATAAATGGAGACATTTTAGCAAGTTCTGGTTTAGTTTAAGCTATTCAAGGATTCACAAAGAATAAAAATGAATCATATGGTTTGAAAACAGCCCCTACCAACACTATGATCCAAAACAGAGGGATCAAATCCATTGCAGTTATCAAGAAATTTATAAAACGTTAAACAGGTCTTCCTGGCATTACCAGCTTCCATTCTAAAGTGAACACTTAATTTCCAGCACTCAAGAATTTTCCACGAATTAGAAATTGGTTTTCTGAAGATGCATTACAAATTTCCAAAGTCTTCCAATTATCACAGATTTCCCACTAAAATGAAAGCAAAATGAAACATAATAAAACACAAAAAACCCCACAAACAAACAAACAAAAAAACCCTCCCAACAAACCAACAACACAAATGCTTTTAATTAAGGTTTTCCCTGCTATGGAATATTTGAAACCTTCCAACAGTTTACTTTTTATGACGTGTCATGGAGAAAGTACTGATTATTTTTAGTCATAACACTGAGGTGATGTCCATTCAAGAGTTGGTTATATTAAATAATACTCAAATGCTATTTAGAAGAATATTTTAGGTTTAGTTCTTCAGGACAGGAACTAGCTTATTTCTTACATACAGGAATGCAAATATTGAGTATCAAATCGAGACATTTCTCACTTTTGCTACAAGCTAATGATAGGGTACTCAAAGGATTAAATTAGAAGTCCAAACCAATTTCAGTAGCTTATAAACATTCATGTCAAATGTTTGAAGAATTATCCAAAATCTCATAACCAGAACAGTTTTAAAGATCTCTAAATAAAAGATTCACAGCACTTGCTAAAGATTGCTTAATCTTGACAGAAATCAAAGTTTATTAATTGACAATACAACCTGAAACAGCTGTCCTGAAGAGCCATAAATTTTCTTAAGTAGCAAATGTACATAAAGTAGTAAATGTATGTAAAAGCAAGCATTAGAGTACACACAATGCAGCATTAAAAAATTACTGCTACTTATAGGGTCTACAGGTTCCAAAGTAAGTCCAGTAGATGCACCCCTGCAGAGCCCCAAGGACTTCCAGTAATAATTACCAGTTGCTCACAATCAAGAATCCAGTCCAAGGCACTGTACAAAGACTGACACAATTGTGCATGTAATCACAACCTGTCCACAGAACCACAGGCCACCATCTTTCTGCTATTCACCATCTTATCTCTTCATGTGCCATACTTCCAAAAATTTGCAGTTTGCAAGCATAAAAGGCAGTATATACTGCATACACGTTTGCATACCGGTCTATAATAGGAACTGCAAATCAAAGAACACTTGTAATTTTAAACAAAGTCTTTTAACAGCTCTTTGTGAAACACTAGGTAACAAGGATTGACTTGACACAACATTTATGGCACTGCACAGATGCTACACAATACCTCTGAGAAAGTAGATAAAACTACTAGTAAAACCCATCCTTTCTCTAAAACCATTTTTTCTGGAATCTTTAATTGTTCTGCCCCCTGCTACAGAGCAGTACACTATTACTACATCATTACATAAAAATGCCTACATCTAAACCCACCATCTTCTCATTCTGCCCCATTTTAGACCCTTTTACTCAACATCACTTGTTTTCTCACCACAAAAGGGCATTTGGCCACCTTTTAACTCACCATCCCATTTTTTCAAGGCCTCTCAAAACAGAATTTTTCAGAATTGACCTTTAGCAAAACTCAGCTGCACCAATACTAGAGCTGCACTATAACATTCAAGAGTATGCAAGATTCAAACTTACTAACCTTTCATATTTTACAAATTACATTTATCTGATTTTTCAATGCATTGTCTGAAAACAAACAAAAAAAATCCCTAACACCAGTGGTACCTACAGCAGATGCTTCAGTCTTATTAATAAAATGAACAGCATTTTGAATAAAATATTTCAGGAAAACTAACACTGCTTTTATAAGAATCACTGGAAAAATTTAAGAATAAGTAGCAAACAGGTATTTTACTTGGTACCACAGAGAAAAAAAGTTATTAGAGTGCCAAGATAGTCTACTTGAGTCAAATATAAAAATCAAGTCTATTTATTCATCTGACATTTTTTACTGCTTAGAAGTTCTCCTATTTATCACAGATTTTTTTCTAGACTTGTTAGCAGATCTACATGCAATCAAGCTTTAATCTAAAAAATCTGTGAAGTGTTACTTTAGCATTATCAGCAAAACTGACCTGTGACTGCTCAGATACCACAGTGCTAAGCCTGTTAGCAGAGGCTCAATACTAAATTAAACTTCCCAAGGGAACATCTTACATACACAAGACTGAAAAGCTGTTCAGTCATCATGCCGACAAAGCACATGAGCTCTCCTTCACAAGCTCAGGTCTGAAGCACAGCCATGGACTTTACTGAAAAAGAAACCCAACAACAAACAAAACCAAACAACTCCTTTTAAAGTCCTCTCTGCTAGCCATAGTGTCATTCAGCAGAGGGAATTCAAGTGACTTTTTTCAAATTCAGTGATGCTATTCAGAACCTACACAGTCAGCAGTGAAACAACAGTTGGTTTTGTCTTTTACCACTTATTACAAAAAAACCCCAAAACATATGATAAACATGCACAGAGGAGATACAGGGTAACAACAGAGAAGAGGTAGAAAAAGAGTCCTGTAGTTTCCAGCTGATGAAAATAAGGGGTAAAAAAATCTCCATATTTGTCACAAATGTATCAGAGGAAGAAAAATTTCCATAGCATTTAAAGATGATCCTAGGATTCTATTCTTGTGAGAACCACAGCTGAATCCACTTTTCCAGTAGCTTGGTTTCTTCCCAGAGACATATCAACCCTGGGCTTCATTTCTGGGCTTCCTATCTGTTGTCCCATTCTTTCCCCTCCTACCCCTCCCAAATTCTCACTGAATTGCTTCCATAAATGTCTTACTACATTTTTTAATTCCTACCTTACCTAACTTACGCAATGTTATAAACTATAATAACTTTAAGCTGACTCAAGCATCAGTTCTTTGCCTTAAGTTTGCTTAAAAACGTTCATCAACACAGACTTTGCAAATATTCACTAACTGACACAACCCGTTTACAGCTCGGAAGCCAAGATTTTTATTGGCAGTTCATAAAAAATACTGCCTTTAATCTAACACATTTAATGGGTTTCCAAGACTACTTTAATGCAGTTAAGGATTATTTATATCACTAGATTTCTTCCTTAATTGTGGAAGGGAGTATCAATAGCAGGGCCAAATGACTGTCAAGTTGCAAGCATAGTCAGATACAGCTTCCAGCCTGTTTGGTACCATTGACACAGTTTTGCCCAAACAGTTAAAGTGCTTGTAGCAACATGTAAAACACAGCCTATATGGAAAAAGCCCAATAAAGTATAGCTACCAAATTAAAATTTTCAAGCTACACAAAGTGTCAAAATTAAGAAGAAATGACACTCCAGAAATTACTCCACTTGAAATTCAGGGGTTTTATTCTTAGATACACCTGAAACTTAAAAAAAGCCCAACTCTCCACAGACTTTAGCCACTCAAATTATATATGTAAGACCAGAATAGAAAGACAAGACATAGTTCAACCTTAGCCCTGGTTAAACTCATCTCAATATTACTAAATACAGTATTTCATCCAGTGACCAAAAAAACCTAGCTACATCATACACCAAGCAGAATATATTGCTTCTAGTCCTGGACTTTGCCAGAATACTTGAACTGGTATACCAAAAGATTTATCTATTACAGATCAAAAGATGTTGGTGCATGTCCAAGACTTTCCCACTTCATTCGGCACATTAAGGCAATCTCTGTAGCTGATCTTTCTGACACTGCTGGTGTCAAGATTACTTTAGGCCACTGACAACTAAGAAACAGAGTAGCTTTTGCAGGATATTAAAGGCCCATCTCCAGCTGTAATCTCTAAAAGCAGTCACTGTAAGTGGCTAAAACCCTGTTACAAAGATGTTGGAAGAAAGCAGCCAGTGACCACTGAACATGCCCTAAGCAAAATGGACAACACACAGCACATTTTCTAGTGGCTACATTTTAACTCCAAGTCCCAAAAGCCCTAAATTTGTAACAGTTAATTTGATTCAGACATTTATTTTCAAAGCTACAAACACATATTTCCAATATCACATACTAATGCTAACTTCTAAACAATAACAAGGACCTTGGTTAAGTTTACTGCCCTGCCATGATCTCGACCTGTTCCATTTGCAGGTCAAGGGCAATATTTACCAGCTTCACAAGAGCAGAGCAAGTTTAATTCTTACACTCGTTGGGAAAGAAAGAACATATTTAAGTAATTTATATAATCATGTCAGCCAATAAAATTCCAACTGTTTCAAGAGTTCCAACTTTTCTATATTTTAATTAACACGTGCCTGCAAGACAAACAAGATGCTTATTTTCTAATGGTATCCTGCTCAGAGGTTCCAGCTGCATAACATTTAAGTGCAAGCACTTTTTACTCTCTTTTTATGCCAACATATGCCTGTCATCATTCCTTCCCCACCACTTCAATTTTTACTCTTCCATCCTCACAGTGCTTGCTCCTCCAGCAGCAGAAGAGTTGGATCATGACAAGGACATCACACAGTAGCACCTTCTCTGTTTCTGCTGATTCTGGCAAAGAAATAGCATGTAGGCAGTATGGAAACAGCCAGTCCCCTTTACCCCCATGGCCCTTCTCTAAGGAACGTAAAGGAATAAACAAGCTCAGGAAAACAGATAAACACACAGTCCAGAAGAAAACAAGGACAGAAAACTGGGAAATGTGTCACTATATGAACTGGCTGCCAATGAACAAAGAACTTTTCTCCCAATTACAACTTGACAAATTATATTACACAGAGAAGGGAGAACAGGCTTGGCAAGGAAGAGGAGGGGCAAGGAAATCGAGAGCAAATTGCTTTCAAGAAGTCATATATTAGCTCAAATTACAAAAAATGTTCTTTCATGAAAACAAGTTTTGGTCATCATTTCATATAGTTAAACTGAAGTCTTTAGAATCATGCAATCAGTTAGGTTGGAAAAGATCTCTGAGATCGCTGAGTTCAACGTACAGAATTTTATGCTCAACTACCATTCAGATTTAAAATGTTTTAGGAGAGGATACAATTTTCTTTAGTGAAACACAGCTAAATGTAGGCAGTAAAAATGGGGAGGGAAAGCAAAACAATTCTTCAAACTAGAAGAATAAAAACCAAAGCAATGTTGAAAAATCTTGTACAGGATTAATTATGAATTACAGTAGAAGAACACTATTAAGCACATCTACCATGAAAAAAAGCTATTTCTTTTGTAACACTGCCAGGTAAGCAGCAATTCAGCACCCAGATTAAGGGACTGGAGCATGTCTCTGACAAGGAAAGGCTGAGGGAGCCAGCACCTAATCAGTGTGCAGCAGTATCTGAAGGGAGGGTTCCAAAAGGATGGACCAGGCTCTGCATGGTAGTGCTGAGAAATAGGACAAGAGGCAATGGGCAGAAACTGATGCCCAGGAAGTTCCACCTTAGCCTGAGGAAGAACTTCTTCACTGTGCAGTGACCACACATAGAACAGATTGCCCAGAGAGGGTGTGGAGACTCGCCACTGGAGATATTCCAGAATCATTTGGACACAATCCTGTGCATTGCACTCCAGGATGACCCTGCTTGAGCAGGGAGGTTGAACCAGGCGACACATTGTGGTACCTTCTAACCTGACCCATTCTGTGAGGAGGTAGAAGCAGAAGAACAGAAATGGTTTGGCATAAAAATGTGCACTTCTGCCTCATCTTGTTTCCTCGGAAATACCAGAATTACCAAACTCTCTTTTTCTGGCACTGATAGACAGAAGACAGTCCCATCTACTTTAAGGTATGAATGAGCCCCACAATTTAGGTGTTATTAATCCACTCCCTTAAAATTTTCCTTTCACCTGCTAAGACAGATGCCTTAGGTGATGAATATACCAAAGCTCCTGAGGTATGCCCACCACAAACTATTTCCCCTTTAACTACTCAATTTTCATTCCTCCCTATTGTTAAATTAATAGTTTAACCATATAAAAACAGAATTCTACTTCTACCCACAGGAATGGTAAAAAAATATAATTACTTTTTAAAAAGTCTTTTTCCTTCTCCACCAACAGGCTCTATCTTTCTGTTTAAGAATAACTAGCTTTTTGGTCAGCTAACAACCGAAGCATTTAACACCCTCCCTGCTAAATAGTGAAGAACAGTTTAAAATGGTCTTCTGGGGTTCTTTTTTTGTTTTATTGCAAAAAAAACTGTTTAGGAGGTTCTTTACTCCAGTAATTTAGGATCAGTGTTAGATCAGTTCTGGCTGGAGGAAATGCACCAGAGGCACTAGTATTTGAGTGAAGTGAGTAGAAACAACTGAATAAGAGACTAGTTAAGATGGATGCACAATGTTTTGGGAGATTCCTGTAGAACTCTGAGGCTTCTGTACTACATCTATAAAGTTCAAGAACTGGATATGAACCAGAACACAGACCATCCCAAGAAGACAGAATTTATCTATCTAAAATTAAGATCATTTAATACCTTTATCTGTGCTGTTTACCTTTTCCTAGAAAACACTACTCATTGGAAAAACTTGCTAAGTCAACTCCGACAAAAATAGCTTATCAACATTACTTCTAGCATTATGTAATGGACTCGTCATTGTATGCTCTGACAGATTATTTTAGAACCGGCTAAACCTAAACATCCAGAAGAACACTCTTTGACTCACTAGATGTTTCTGTTTTATCTTAAGCTACATACTACAAACACAACAATACATTCACCTCTTTTTTCACCATAACTATCACCTCTCTCATCCTGTAAGGATATAAAAGAAATGTTGTCCTAAACTGTGAAAAAAGAATTTCTCGAGTACCATAAGGGTTGAAACAAGATGTACTCCATTAAAACTGAATTCTTTCAATGAAAACAGCCCCTGATTAATGACAACAAAAAGAACAGCAACTTAAATGAAATGCTGTGGGTGTTTTTTTGTAAATGTATAGTCTTATATTGGTTTTCAGACTAAAAGGCACCCAAGATCAGGCGTTACCAGAACCAGTGTAGCGATACAGCTACAGTGGCATTCCGATTACTTGAGAAAACAAGCACCTTTACTGGTAGAGATAACATTCAGCAAACCTTTTTTCCCCAGTATGTGCATTTCCACATTGCAGTGCATCATACACAAATACTATTCAGGAAGCAACGAAGTAATGATCAATATTATTATACCATCAAAAGATTATAAGAAACCTTTAGTTACAACAGAATGGAGGAAAAATTAATCAAAGGTAATAATACACGAAAGTTAAATTCATTAAAGGTCACTGACGCACATGGGCATCATAGTTCAATAATATTTCTTTCCTTTTATGTATGTTAGTCTATCTCATCTGGCAGATCTTCGAGAACAAAATTTTCTCTGAAGATCCAACTACTGGCAGGATGAGCACAACTGCTGTGTGGAAAATGATCACTGTTCATACATTCAAAGTAATTAGCAGTATTGCAACCATGGCATAAGTGATAATAATTTTTTATAAGCCTCAAATTCATTAATACCTTGTTCTCAAAACAAGAACTCTTTTTTCCCCTCACAGTCTTGATGTGCTCCCAACCAAAATCAAAGCTTTATACATTTCAAAGCACTTCTCCAAATGCACATCTGTTAAAGTGTACACACAAAACCAGCCTGAGCACGGCACATTGGTTTCTGCCACAACTTTATTTTTTAAAAGAAAGACCGCAATACCTGCTTAAAAACAAAGGGAAACACATTTTTGACTTCCAGGCCCTGTGAGATCTAACCTGCAATGTGATAACCAGCTGGCCTCGCTCTGAAAAGGTTAAAAACAACAACAAAAAAAATTTAAACTACTTGTATTTCTCCAGCTGTAAAACCAAAATACTGCCAGGTCTTCCTGCAGCCAGGGCACTGGATAATTTAAGCTAAAATACATGTTTATTAAAAAACAGGGCGTTGATTTCTTGGCAGCGGTGAAAAGCAGGAGACACCCCTAGTGTCGACGTAAAATACTACAGGACTCCATACTGTATCTCCAGGTTAATTTTACGGCAGAAAAAGGGAAATTTAAACCCGTCATGATTGAAAAAACAGAGCGAATCTCTCTCACACACACACACCTGGACACATGGCACTCCCGCAGCCTCAAACCCCAAGTACCCATCGTGTGCGAAGTGTCAGCTTTCCGCCCCAGCCCAGTTACAGCGCACATTATCCAGTCCACTGGGCTACGTGCATTACAGCTTTCCGGTCCGCACACCAACAGCACAGCGCTACCGCTGCTGCACCGGGGGCGGGGGGAGAACCCCGCGGAGCTGCGAAACAACCCCCGCACGGCAGCGCTGCCGAAATCGCCGGAGTTTCGTTCGGAAACGGCTCCGGGGGCCGATGGTGCCTCCGTGGAACAGAGGAGGCGCGGCCCGGGCGACGCGAATCCCCGGACCGCGGGGAGGGCCGGGTGGGGGTGAGGTGAGAGGGTGCTGTGGAAGGGAAGGGCCGAGCCCGACAAGCGCTGCCAAGGCGGTGGAGGGAGGAGGCGGAGAGCCAGCGGGGTTCCGCGGGCGGCGGAGGAGAGCGGGGGATGCGCCCGCCGCCGGCGAGAGCCGGGAAGGAAGCCCAGAGAGGCGCTCGCCCGCGGGAGGACGTGGACGGCCCGGGGGCGGGAGGAGCCGGGTCAGGGGCAGGGCAGCGCCGAGGCGGAGCGGTGGTGGGGCCGCGGGGGTGGGGGACCCGGCCCGGTCTGGAATATTCCGGCAGGGCGGGAGCGGGGAGGTGGGAAGAGCGAGGGAGGGGAAGCGAGGGAGGGTCCTCACCATGGCGGCGGGTGGGCGTCAGGCGTCTCCCCCGCAGATGAATCCGCCGACCCCGGCCTCGCTGTGCGCTGTCCGGCGTCGCCGCCGCCGTTGCCACTCCCAGTCCGCTCCCGATCCCAGTCCCGATCCCGCTCCCGTCACTGCGGCAAAGGCTCCGCTGACCCGCGCACGGAGCGAGCGAGCGAGGGAGGGAGGGGGCGCGAGCGGCGCTGGCGCGGGGCGGAGGGGGCGGGGCTCTCACATCCGGGTACTCCGCTGCGCCGGGGGCGGGGCACGATCGTGACGTCATCGGCAGGGTGGGGATGTGGGAGCCCAAAATGGCGGTGGGGCGATTATGGAGTTGTCTGGGGGGGAAGAGATTTTTGAGCTCATTGAGTCCAACTGTCAGCCTGGTATTGCTACTGTAACTCTCACCTCGAAATCTCTAAACTCCCTAACCACTAAACTACATTACCTAGCTCCAAGTCCAGGTGCGTCTTAAACACCTCCAGGGTTGGTGACTCCACCACCTCCTTCGGCAGTCTATTCCAATGTCTGACCACCAGACCAGTGAAAAAAAACCATTTTTTTCTACTATCTCATCCTAATCTCCCCTGTCTCAGCTTGAGACCATTCTCTCAGGTCCTCTCACTGCAGACTGAAGACGCCGGACTCCAGTCAGTTGTAGAGGGTGATGAGGTTCCCGCCTGAGCCTCCTCCAGGCTGAACGAGCCCAGGTCCCTCAGCCGCTCCTCATAAGCGTGTGGGGAAAAGGGATTTTTGGGGCTGCCAGAAGGTCCCTTTTAGTAGGCCTTTTGTGTTGAATGTTAACGAAAAAAGACAATTGTTTTTCTTTTTGCTACTAAACCAAAACTGATCAGGGTGATGACATACACTTTTTTTTTTACCCCCCTGTATGATTTGACGATGTGTGTGTGATGAATGTGTGATCATTTTCAGTGCTGGGCCTGGCTAAATGTGACTGTGGGGCCACAGTGAATGGCTTGAAAAGTCTTGAAAAGGACTCCAAGGATGCAGATTCCCTGACCTGTGCAGCAGATGTAAGTACAAAAATACCTTACTAAAAACAAGGTTTATTGCAACTACAGCTACTGGAGCTCCCAGTTGCTATCTTTGCTCCTTCAGGCCTCTGCCCAGGGAAAGGTTCCCTCAGGAAAACTGCCAGAGCTGCTGGTTGTCCTTGTTCTCCCAAACACCCTCTGCTTAGGCTGCCCTCCCTCAGCTAAAACCTGTATATATATTGCTATATACATAATTATTTTATATATATGTATGTATGTATGTATTTTTATAAGCTGTGCTGCTGGAGCCCTTGCTGCTTGAGTTTCCTTGTGTGACTTCTGCATTCTGCAAAAGGGAAAAAAAAAATCCATGCGGGGTGAAAGCTCTGTGCAAAGAGGCATTTGGAAACGTGCCTTTGAGAGGTGACTGCTCTCCCTGTTTTTTTCTGTTATTTTCCTCAGGTTTTTAGTGTTCTATTGCAAGAGGCTACCCAGGCTAGAAGCTGCTTGGTAAAGAATCACAGATTATTTAGTGTTGGAAGGGACCTCTGGAGATCATCTAGTCCAACCCCCATATTTAACATATTTTTAGAGTATGGTGTTTCAGTACTGTTAATAGTTAATTATGCAAAACTAAAGGAATTGTGCAGTGATGAGATAATCCTTAAAAGTGTATGCATGTACCTTTGTTGTTTCATGCCAGCCTTGTACCCTGCATAGTCTACAAAATGAAATTACTGAGCTGAATGCAAACTCAGATGAAGGATGTAGTCTCAGTAACCCCTTTGAGGCAAGATTTAGGGCAATGCAACTGATTGCATAAGTAAGGCTGACCCTCAGGGAGTGATCTCTCTACATTGTGACATTTTAAGTAGGCCAGATGACACCTTTAAAAACCTCTGTAAAGGGTAAAATAAAATAGTTAATAAAGAGGGTGTAATTCCACATTTCCTTTGGTGTTTTTGACTTTCTGTCCTTTCTCTGCTAAATGGGTTTATTTTGGAGCACCTTGACACAGCGCATAACACTGTAACAAATTAGGTGGTGATGTGAAAATAATAATTACATATAGTTGTGTTAATACTGCCAAAGAGAAGACTCAGTACCCGTGTTGATGTTTTTCAGGCATTTGTTACTTGGCTCACAATATCTAGACACTTTGCCAGGGAAATGCAAATTAATTCTGCCAAGTTCAAGGTGACTGGTGAGCTAACTCATGGGGGAAGGGAAGACTAGATTAATGCTTTAAAACCAGGTTAATTTTTTAGGATCACAGCTGAGAGCATGAGCTTTCCAGTCTAAAATGGTAATATCCTCTCCTTTCAGCTCCTTCTGGAAGAAGAACTGCCTCATCACTGTTGCCCTATTAGTGGGAGTCTGAGTGATGTAAGATTAGCAGAGGTTACCTTTGCTAGCAAAGGTTACCTTGCTAGAGTGCATGGAGAAACCTGGAATCTTGAAATTAAATGCACGAATGCTAAGAGGAATGGGAATCTCCCATAGGGAAGTCTGCTCAGGGACCTACATAAATGAAGGGTGACTTGGAGTTCAAGAATAGATCAAAAGTTATTCTGTTCTAGAAGACTGAAGCAAAGCAGAACAATAAATGTGCAGTTCTTAGAAACTGTTAATGACTGACAAATGTTCTGTTCCCAAAATGATATTCAGCAAGGGGGAAGCTTGAGCAGGAAGAACCAAGAGTGGATCAGGGAGATTGCACAGAAAAGTCTGGCAAAAGTAACTTAAGTGAAGGTGGTGGTGATGAGTGAAACTGCATGGTGGTAATTTGCACCAGAAGAAAACAAAACAAGCACTAAAACATAAGTGTAAGATTTGAGTTAATAACTAATCAGCAAAACAGGCTGGTAAGAACCTGGGCCTGGCCACAGTGGGAGGTTATACATCACAAAATGGTGTGGTCCAGGGAAGGAGTTTTCTGCTTGTTCTTAACAGATACAGATGGTTAGAATGCCTCTTCTTTTGAGGGGAAAAAAAACACTAATAGATAGGATGTCTAGGAATAAAATATTCCTAGATTTCACTAGCTAGCATTAAAACTGACCGGCCTCTAGCCAAAAAGTAGTAAGTAGAGATCTCCAAGAGAAAAAGGAATTCTGATGTAAAACAGTCTTGCTACTTGCATCTCTGTCATTGCAGCTGTATCTAGCAGATGTAAACCTGGAGTAAAATCAGCTAAATTAAATTGAAGGAGGCTAGAATTTCTATTGCATAATATAATGAGATTAAAATAAACAGAAATGAGGAACATAATACCTTATTTGTTACCTTTTTGAGTTCCAAGTAGACAGAGCCAAGAACTTAGGAAAATACAATTTTAATCTTGTAATGCAGTTATGTCACTGCTAATAATTTTGAACCTCTAAATGCAGTACAAGGAAGAACTAGTGCACTTTTAATTTCCTGCTTGTGTTTGAATGTGTCCAAGTTGCTTTTCTTTTATATTTAACTTCTAAAAGAAGTTAAAAATGAAAGATGGTGTTTCTAAGTGTGTAGGTAAGAGTCTGTAGAAAACCGTGACTTGCATTTAATGCTCTACATTATGTTAGTATTTCTGACTAATATTTTTGCAAATATTGATACGTGATTTTTTTTTTCTTAGAGTAAGTTTCAGACACTGCTTTTTCATTTCCTGCTGTTAGTAAAGCTCATCTGCAGCATAATTACAACCATTCAAACTAGGATCATAACATCATGGAATCATTTGGATTGGAAGGGACCTTTAAGGGCCACTTAGTCCAGCCAAGAGGCCACCTATGCCCACCATAAGCAGGGACATCTTCAACTATTCAGGTTGTTCGGGGCCTGGTCCAGTCTGACCTTGAACATTCCCAGGGATGGGCCTTCCACTACCCCTCTGGGCCACCTACTCCAGGGTTTGCCACCCTTACTGTAAAAAACATCTGTCTCCATGTAAATGGAAGCTGGTTAAGCTACAGATAAGTAAATATGTAAACTCTGTACGTGTTTGGGATCTTCAGTGTTATTAACCATTATGATGTGGCTTGCACAGTGCTTGACCTAATGCCTGGAAAACAGTTTCCGTGCTGCTGCTTATGTGTCTGGGCTCTAGCTTATTTCATAGCATGTTTCTTCGAAAGTGCTATTTATGATGCCTTAACTGTCTATAAGTTTTGAAGGTTTTTTAATATAGCATGTGTCTTTGATGTCCTGAGCATATCCTTCTTTGTGTTGCCTTGCGCTACTCTCCATATAAACATTCCCGACTCACAAACCTTGCTGGATGCAATTTGATAGGAGCACTCCCCTCTCTGTTAACCCAGGGTTAGGGCTGCCACCTAATTAAATAATCTTCTGTCCTGACCCTTAACAGGCTGTAAGCAGCTTTCCCAGCAAGGCAGGTAAACTCTTGGGATAGTGCAATAAAGCTTGAAAATGCACTATTTTTAAGCATGTTTGTGTGTTCGTGTGTAGTAGTGTTTTATAAAATTCAGTAAACTCTTATTCTTCTGTAATTCTTTAAAAGGAAGAAAGGAAAGCAACCTTTTATGAACTGGCTTTGAGGGAAAGTGCTTTCAGTTACAGTGGGCAAGGGAGGATGTAGTTTATCAGCAAAAGAGGAAGCCTTTTCAGGTAGAAATGAAAACTGTCCTTTCTCAACATGTTTGAATTGCCCTGTTAGTGCGGGTCCTAAACTCTTAATATCTGTAAAACCAATGCACCATATTGATTCATCTTTTCAATTGTAATAAAAGAATAATAAGCGAATCTAAAGATACAATACCAACTAGAACTGACAAATGGTTGGAAGGATAATGTGCCTTTCATTTTATCTCTCTTACTCCTACATCTGTCTTTTCAGGTGAAAGAAATCGAAGGGAACCTGTCCTTATTTTCTTGCATATTTGTGAGAGCATGTATAAAGTGCCAAGGCTTGGGATGAAAGGGAGATGATACTTTTCAGATCCAGTAAGGTGAAAAAAGCTGATCTGATGAAAGACCAGAAAAATGCTGTGGGGCACAGAAGCCTTGTGAAGCGTAGGTAATAGGGTGAGTTTTAGTTACCCATTGGTTTGTGTCACTGTGGGATGCTGGATTTCAAATTGCTAGAAGAGGTGGAGATGTATAGTTGTCTCTTGCATATGTGCATTTACTGAAACAGTGTTTGTTAATGCTTCTGATCTGTGGATCTTGCTGCCCATGGTGCTGTGAATTAAATGACCTGACTGTAGGATTATTTCTTTTCAGCTCTCTTTTGTCATTAACAGCCCCCAAGGACTTGAAGCCACAAACTGAAAACCATTACAAGAAACTTCTTGTTTTTTTCTTAACTGCATTATGAAGAGTGGCCTTTTGATTTCCTAAACTTACTGCCAGTTCTGGCTAGGAAGAACTGGGGATAAAAATGCTTTCTTTGTCTTTGTCCCTGTGCCTTTAATAATCCCATTACCAGATAAGTCTCTGCAGAAAAATATCGAAACAATTTGCAAGAAAGATTGAGACTAAAAGGCTGCATTTTTCTAGAGACTCTGCTGTTAGCGTGATACTTTCATGCAGTGCTCTTGTTTGCCTAGCAGTTTTTAAGAATTCCTGATGGCATCCAGCTGTAGCTGGGGTTGGTATAATTGGCTGCTTTTTTTCTGAAGATATTTGTTCTGCAGCGCTGTTATGGGCTGACTGCTCAAAGACCTTGCAACAAATGGAAGTAAGTGCTGGAGTAGTGTTTTGGGTTTTTTTTACTTATGTGCTTGTTTACAACCTTTGCAAAGTTGTATTTATTTTGCTTAATTCTCCTAGAGATATATGTGTATCAGTCTGACTTGTGAAGTTCTTATCTTCCTGCAGTAGCTCATTAAGGCTGTACAGACTGGCCTGCACGGGTTGTTAACGAGCTATTAATGTATGTAACTCCAATATTATAGAAACAATCTCTTGAATTACTGTTTTATCACTGGGCATGTATTGGCTGACTGGTTCAGGTTTGGGCCAGTGCAAATTCTGCAGGTGATGACTCAGGCAGTAAACTAGACCACTGATTTAATGGCAAAACAACAATCTGAACTGAAACTATGCCAAAAGGTCTTTATTTGTTCATTGTCTTTCTTGTAGCAGAGAGAAAAGTAGGAAACTGCTTTGTTGTTGATCCTCTAACAGTTTGAGTGGGGGACAAATTTTGAGCACCAGTTAGTAACCTGACCCTTTCAAAACTAATCAGCATACATGTTTTCCTGTAGAGTACCTTTTAGCATATCAGTATGTGTTGTGGGGAGTTAATTAGTGCAAGGTTCTGTGTCTATTAACCTCTTTTTGTTGTCATGGAGGACAAAAACAATGGCATTAACAAATACTGTCTGTGGTGTGATATGTTAAATTGCATCTAGCTTAGTTGTGCGTTTATTCTGCAGCTTTACTGCCATGATCTCTGTGCTCATGTAATCTGTTTTCATTTGCAGTGCAGTCAGCAGTAGGAAAAATGAAGTAGTGTGTTAGAGCTTTCAAGGAAAACATGATGCAGCATGATCACATATATTAATGTAAATGTTCAGAGCCCTTTAGCTGAGGCAATGAGACCACACTAAGGGAGTCACTTGTGTGTGGGGCTGCTGTTCCATGCAGAGACTCTTGGGAGTGCAGGTTGAGGACCATGTGGTTTGTCATTGAGGGAGTATAACCCCATGTGCCAATAAAATATGCTAGCCACAGGATGGGATTTTTTTTTCCTAGGGAATTCACAAGGTGATATTCTTTTTTCAAGGTGCAAAGCACCTGGCCTATCAACCTTGCCTGTCTGTTGGTGTTTAGATCAACATTGGATACCACCTTTTTCTTACCATGGTAGTGTTCAGGTATTTTGCACCTGCAGAACAGGACTAGAAAATTACCTCAGCTCTTCAGTGGTGTGTGGAAGTTTCATTAGAAAGTGAAATTACACGCCAGCTGCTGGATGGGGATTCTCTGTTTTGTTCACATAAAGCAGGTTCGGGTCCTGAATCCCAAGTGTTTAGACTTCCTAGGATTTATGCTCACCCTTTGCACTTGTAACATAGTATGGTTACCCAAGGAATCATAAATAGGTTTAGCTTCCTGGCATCCTCTTCCTCCTTAGAGGTAGGTAATAGACTGCAGGTAACAGACTGCAACTTTTTTGCAGTGTGTGTGTGTCACTAAAGCTACTGGGAGCTCTTGCTTTGCACTGAAGTTAAAGAATCTGTTACAGGAATTAAAAATTGGCTGGACTTGCTGTTAATCTCTGTTAATCTGAAGATTTTGAGTCATTTAAGTCTTTGGGCCTTCATCTCGCAGAAGACTGTCTAATTAAGAGGTGCACTTGCTAGGGATGGTGTGCAGCTTGTTACCCTGGTACAGTGTTAAGTCATGGTGCTTCAGCCTCCTACTTATTTGGCAAAGTACCATCAAGTTTCTTGTGTGGAATTAATGTGTAACTTCAGTAGATTTAATATAAGCTTCTGATCCATCATGCTGTTTCTGAACTCTCCCACAAGAAAAAAACAGAAATTTTCTTTTTCTAAAAGGACCTGCAATGTTTCCAGAGGAGATTTCAAAAGTCAGAATAAAGACATTTTCTCTTATTTTCCTGTGAAAATTCCCCCCGATTATGTCTCCCTGCAGACAAGATGTATGCATAATGACAGTGAGATTCCTAAGTAAATACCATGAAATTTTGTGTGTCTTAGTCATACACTGCTATTTTTCTTTCCTCTGTCAATAGGGAAGAATACTGCTCTCTGAAAATTGTGCATTTTATTTTGCAGCCTGCTTTGCAGGCTGAAAACAATTTCAGATTTTGTACTGTAAAGTACCACCCCTGGAATTTTGCTCAAGCCCAGACAATTTTTCACTGGTTGATAATATCCATAAATGTCCTGTCCATAGTTTATGCAGCATGTATTATACAACAAGAGATACTCCAGGCTGTCCTCAATATGAAATCTAGTTTCAAAAAACCCACTTTTGTAAGCCTTGTCTGTGGCAGGAACAATAAGACCAGTAATGATTCTAATGCTTTTCAGCTGGTGGAATGCAACAGAACATTTTGTGACTTTGGATCATGTGTTTATGCATAAATAAAACCAAAAAGAGGCTTAAGAGAACAGTGTCAGAAAACAAATAGTACAGATTATTAGTTATCAGGATAGTACTAATGAGATGAGACTGTGTTGAAAAAAATTGTATTATCTTTTAGATAACTTCAGCTTTGTCTTTTCCTATTCAGTTGAAGTTGTCATATGACCCCTTCTGCAGATTTAGGAACAGCTGGTAAATTTGCAGAGGAGAGTTAATGCCCAGGAAAGTAAGGTATGTACTTGAACGTCACAATGCCATGAGATTTTGTACTGCATGTAAATCTTGGTATTAAAAAAAAATATGGAAACTTGTTCATTGTTGTAATAAGCATGTTACTAATACTATGACTCCATGGGTTAGAACTGAAAAAGATTTACTGAAGTGTATCCAGTTCTGCTGGACCTGCTGGGGGCCAGTGTTCCCAGGATCAGCGCAGCTTGCACATGAGGCACTACTGCCCTTCTGACAAACCTTCTCAGTGGAATTGCAGTCAGTGTGTTTTTCCTATTATAGCTCACACCAATTTTGGACTAGAAGAAACAACACTGTAGTGGCTTTTTGGTCAACATAATTTGCAGTTTTCTCACTGACTTGTGCTCACAGGAGTATTTTGCTACCTCCCCAGAGCTAAAAGTGTAGGATGTGTCTGGGAAATGTTTATGTTACGTCCCTCTTGCTCCATTCTGAGCAACACCATCATTGTTGCACAGTGAGGCAACATGCTACTTCCCAATTCTGACATTTTTAGCAAAGAATAAACACAGGTTATCAATACTCTCTAATGCTGCTGGATATGATCTCTCTAGCAGTACTTAAACCAAGACCTCAGGAGCAAGCAGCTGAAAGCTTTCATTCTCTGTGTCTGCATCCTGTAATCGTACTCTGAGATGGAAGGGACTAATTAATGCCTAAATACCAGGGAATACACACCCAGTCTTCTGCTGATCAAATGCAGCAGCAGTTAGCACTGGATTTAGCCTAAGGTCAGGGAAGAGAGAAGGGATGCTGTTAGGGTGAAGGAGTAATCTGTAATCCTCTTGGTGGTGAAACCCAATCTGCCTCTCCTGACCAGGTCAGTTTATATGGGTAGCACACCAGATATGCCCACATCTGGTACAGTGAGAGAATTTCTCTGATGTGTATGAAGGATTCCACTTTTTCTCACACATGTAAATGAAGATCCGCATTTAATGTTGAACAACCTGCAGCCCTTCTTGTGTGGGCTGTTAACTTTAAGCACTGCTGTTCTGAGTGCAATAAATAGAGCATATTTTAGATTAATTTTACAGAGAAATAATTTTCAGTATTACCTGGTTTTCAGCGCTCAAAAGCCTTTGGATATACCCTAAAGCTGTTGCAAACCCTGGGAGGTAAAAGCCTTTGAAATAGCTGTGTGGAGTAAGCAGTGTTTTAAAAACAAAACAAAAAACTTCCCCAAATATGAGCTGTGTTGCTCTCAGAGCCTCCCAGTTCCTGCAAATCTGAGTGACCCTGCAAATGGACTTTTTAAAGAGGAAATGCTGCTACATGATCAAGATCCCCGAGGGTGCTAAAAAAGAGCAGTGAACGTATAAAGCCAGTAAAGCTTGTGGTATTAAGATAAAAAAGATGCATCACTGAAGCAGTCAGGACTCCCCTTTTAAGAGTATATCTTGTTTTCACAATTTCAATTATGTATCTAAGGAGGAACTAGCCTCACAGTGTAAATCCTTTAGTTTATTGATATTTTAGTAACAGGCAGTACACATTTTACTGCTCAAATGGTTAATTTGTTAGTGATGATGGTTGTTCTGATCATGTGGGTGCTCATTCTGACTGAATGCATACATGTGTAGATGTATGTCATGATGAAAGCTTAAAGTACCCAGTTCTTGGCATCATAGTAGCCAGTTTAAGTATTTGCTCAAAATCTACATTCCTGAGTAGCCAGCTTTGAGGCTTCTCCTGTGTATCTCATGACAGTTTTGGGATACTAATATTTTGAGAGAGTTTGGATTGGGGTGGCTCTGCAGATAACTTCCAGTTAAGGTATAAAACCAGTTTCCCAGGGATTTCACTGGGAGTGAGTCTAGTTTCACTGAGCAGTGAGGCTGAGCTGGAAGCATGCTGCATCCCTGAGGAGACCAGTGAAAAGCTGTGGGCAGCCCCTCTTGCCCACTTCCTTAGAGTAATGTGTAGGCTCTGCAGCATCCTTAATTGTCCCCAGGTGGTGTGTGGTCTTGTTCAGGAATCACACCTTGGTCAAACGTGTCCTCAACTGTAGTAAAGTGCTCTTGCCTGCTGCTGTTGTGATGCAGACCAGAGAGCAGGTCCAGACACTGTTATCTGCACAAGGTTTAGCTTGCACTCTGTTATTTCTCTTCTGGCTTATGGGATCACTAAGCACTTGAGTGTTAAGTTTCTTGTGGAGCTTGGGATGCCAAATCTTCATCATGACCACAGTGATTTTTTGCTACAGCTATGAACAAATAAGCATCAGTGAGGCTGGTAAGTGATAATCCTGATGTCTAAGACAAGTGCTATAGTGCACATGCTTTTCTGGATGTCATTTTGGGAACACCTCCACTAATACTCAGTTTACACCAATGAGCTGAAATAGAGGATTTTTAACAACAGATTTGTCATTCATTTTCTATGTGACTTTACACAGTAGGTATCTCAGGTGGATGTGTAGACTTTAGTCCCTCTTTTGAAATGTCCTTTTTGAAATGCAATAGCTGGAGGATTCAGAAATTCTCATACAAATGCGTATTGTAGTTATATGTGCATTGTTATTTACATAGTATAATCCATATTTAACTTACTGAAAAGTACATGATATTAAGATATGGTAAATTCAACCTTGCTTGATATGTCCAGCCTAAATACTTTTTTGTAGAGGAAAAACGGAAAGAACAAAAGGATTCTTAATGACTTACAAAAGTTTCAAAGTGCTATGTCATCAGTGTTAGATGAACTTTTGTATCTGCATAGAAGAAATAAACAGACCAGCTCACTAATGAAACTTCAGGTATTAAAAGCAAGACAAATTTTAAAAGCTGCTCCTTTTTTTGGTTTGTTTTTTTTGGGGTTTTTGTTGGTTGGTTGGTTGGTTTTGGTACAGCCTAAATTGACAGTGGTTCCAGTGAAGGTATTCAACTAAACTCGTTACTGTCTTTACTGTTTCATGCCTAAATGAAAACAGGATCCTTAAGACGGTGTACCATTAAAGTTGGAAACAACTCAAAATATTAAAGGTATAGATAAAAAACCCCACTTTGAAATTGCTTTGCTGTATAATAGTCAATTTATCTGGCTCTCAGCACAACCAATAGCTCTAGTGTCTGTGTTTTGGGATATCTGGTTCCTTGCTATGGATTATCTTGCCAATGTAAATGAATGTTTTGTGAATTAACAGTAACGCGTTTTTCATGATAAAAGGACATTTAGCTTGACTTCATTAATCTAGTTACTGCCTTTTGCAATAACACACTGCTTCCTGCAGCTAAACACGTAATTGAAACAAAGATAGCTTATATAAATATGTAACTGTTTATCACTTAAAACTCCCTTGCTAGAAGATGCTAAAGCTGTAAACCTTGGTGTTTGAGAAGGTATTTTAAAATTTGGATGGTTTCTGAAGAGATAATCAGATTCTAAGCCGAGTTTCTTCCCTCAAATACCTGCATTGTCTTCAGTAATAAATTTGCATGCAAACTGGAGGAAGGCATTTGGCCTATTCTTAGAGCAAGTCAAAATTACGTTCTGCTTCTTCATGATCAGCTGTACATCTTCCCTTTATATCTTGTGTGTCAGCAAGTGCAGGGCACTGAAGAAGCTCTTTGCCTTGGAGGAACTTACAGCCTACATGTAAAGGATAACTACATGTTATTCTATGAGTTTATTAGGTTTAGGAACTCACTATTCCTTACCTGTAGGTTGTAGTGTGTGGGTAGATAGCAGGTGTGTGCATTGGCTCCTGCCATGCTGCAGGAAAAGGGAATATATCATTGGTTTTGCCCTTCTTACTGGAAGTTTCCCACATATGATCTGCTTGTTTGAACTTGCATGTGCCTGCTTCCTAACTCAGTTCTTAAAATATTACCCTTCTTAGCTTAAACATTTCATGTAGTTAAAATTTTTCTAAAGTTAATTTATCAAGCAGTTGGGCTGGGGAGAGAATACACACGTAGTTCTATTGGGAGACTGGAAAATGAATACAAATTTCAGTCCAAGAAAAGAGCTGTATTAGGTGAGTGGGACTAGAAGCCTCTTTAGTTGCCCACTGTCACCAAAGCACCATCTCTAACCACCAGTCAGTCACTGATGCCCATTGGGTGGATAAAGCTTGATTTCATTGTCACACTTGAGACCAGGGCTGGATTTGGGTCAGGCTGAGAGAGGAGTGTAGTGCATGTGGATAGGCAAGAGCTGGCAACAGATGGTATCATAGTGGGAAGGAAAAGACAGCTCATCAGCTGGCAATGTTTCTACTGCATTTTGTCAATTATTTGTTTTTCTTCAGGGAAGAACCCAGTGTTTGGTTAAGTTTGTTGTTAGTTTTTATAGTTATGGATCCTAGGAAATCATCTTGTCTACTCTGAACTTAGTATTTCTTTAATTTAAGGCCATTTTATATCCTAAGTAATATGATTAGTGCTTACATTTTAGGACTGTATTTTCTTTATTAAAAAAAAAAAAAAAAAACCAAGTTACACGTAAATATTGTGGCAAATGGTTCCTCAAAACCCTGAGCAGAATATTCATCTTTGTGGCAGATGGTTCTACAGTAATTGCTGATTCATAGTCTTTTGAAAAAGGAAGTAAGCTACTCATGAGTTTATGGACTAAGCATTTTGACTAAATTAACTTCTTTATATCAGCATATTGCTTTTGCAGTAAGCTTAGATTTTACAAGGATTGACTTAATTTAGTGATTGCACAGAAGAAAAGGACTCATACATTGGTTTTTCATTCAGTAAGTATTTTTTAGGTTTTGTTAAACAAGAAGATAGTTTTATTAATAATTCCTGTTTTTATTAAGCAAAACCCTAAAATGTTTAAAACCAAGCATTAGCTTATTCTGTAGGGCATTTACAGTGTAGTTTTCAGGAGAGATGGGTATCTTATTGACTAATTTTTCTTTTTTTTTAAACTCCTGCTATAGATTAAAAATTATCATTGACTTGTGCATGAATAGTAGTGATTCTTAAGCTTTAAAATTGTAATTTGTTTTTACATGTATTTAATTTAAAAAATACGAATAGCTGCCTGTGAGAAGGACGACTGCTTTCTTGAAGGCATAATTTAACTAATTATATATAAACATTTATTCCATGCATATCACCATAGTAACTGAGGCCTCAAGTCTGTGTGCTTTGCTGAGCAGGGTTGCAAATGCTGTGGTGAGCCAAGGCCTGAACGTCTGCATGAAAATAGAGTTTCACGTTTGGTTGAGGCACAGTTAATCCCTGCTACACCTTTTTGACCTTGTGCCATTATTTGTATTCCCAGGGCTGCAAGCAGGGCAGAAACCTGGGAGTTAATGTGTCTGCAAATTAATCTCCCTGAAAATTCGTGTGCACCAAATCATCCTTCTGATCTGCTCAAGCATGTGATTGTACGGCCACTTGAGAGGCACTGGGGAGAGTCAGGAACGTGTGATTGTGATAAGGGTGGAGAGACAGCTACAAATTCAGCTGATCACAAAGCTGCTCTGGAAGCCACGTGCTTTGGGCCTGACTATGTTGTAGCTGAAATTGTTCAAAAATTGTTGGGTTGGGAGTTAAGCCAGTTTAAGTGAGGAAATTATCTAACCTATATTAATTTTGAAGTGCTTTTTGTGACTTCGGAAGTATATCCCTTAGCCAAGTATCTACTTGGTGCTGTTTTGAGAATGGAAGATGCTATCAGGATTAACTTTTGATGTCTCTTCCCATATGCTGACCTCTGACAACTGGCCACAGAATTTCATCAGAATGTTCACTTCAGAGATTCTGTTGCAATTAGCTTAATTGCATCTCTTTATTTTCATCTACTTTTTATATGTACCTAGACAATTGTTGTCAGACAAACCTCATCTTTTTACTTCAGCTTTCATTTTGACAGCAGCAAGGGTAGTAGCTATTTCTGTAGCCTGTTTGTAAATCTCAGATGTATTCATGTTTCAGATGCTCCCTCTGTCTTATAAAACATGGCAGTAGTATGTGTTTTATAACTATAAAGCTTTAGAAACTCAAACTTTAAAACTCAGAAAGACTTTAAAACATTTATCCTAAAAACTTGATGAAGGCTTTTAATTTTTATCTGCTACATTAACCAGGCCATCATTTTGAGCCTTTAAAATTTCACTGCCATTTTATTTTTCAGTGCACTTTAGATCATCACTTCACCATCCAAGGTCCTGATCCCATGGAGACTTGCACACTTGTTTAACAATGCATGTTTCAAACAGTACTACTGATTTATTACTCTTCATTTACTGTTACCTGATTTGGAGACAATCAGATACTGGGGCATTGGCATTACTTCTGCAGTATTTGCAAACACAGAAATGATTTGCAGGTGTAGCAGAGCACAGCAGTTAATCACACTTGCAAACAGCAGTGTGAAGTGTGATATTGTATAGCCATTTATAGCCTGAGTTTTTAGGAGCTCTAACTCTGCTTTTGGCTTGGCTAACGTCCATGGCTGTTGTAGATTACATTTGCAATCAAGTTGTTGCCAAACTTCCACTCAGTGTTAAGGTCATGTTTACTACTGCGCAGCTGCATAGTGAAGAGTTGCAGTAAAAGCAAAATAAACTTAAGACTATTTGAGGAGCAGCTCTCTATGGGATTGGAGAGCAAGTGGATGTTGGGCAAAAGCTCAAATTGACTGTAGACCAAAGCAGAATATTTTTGGCAGCATTTAAATTTTACTGTTTCATTATAGCTGATGTGTTCTTGACTGCAGCTCTAATAAAAACAACTTGGGCATGTTCTGAGCAGTGTTTAAAAAGAACATAGATGTAAGAAAACTGGAGTCAACAGCTCTCCATATGTGGTGTTGGAGTGGTGCAAGGTTTTCATCTATTATCCAGAGCAAGGAGCCTCCTAAAAACCCCATGCGCATTAAGTTTCTGGCACTGCTCATGAAAAGAATGCCGTTGGAACACTTGAGGACCTGTTACTTTTCCAGGGAATGGCTGCAAAGGCTAAATGTGGTCCTCCCAGATGAGGGTTAAAGTATACTACAAATGAGCTGCAGTGGAGCTTTCATTATGACTTAACTGTTCTGGGTAAGACACCCACACCTACATCCCCCTTTTTTTGTTTTAAAATCTCATAGATAGATGCATTTTTGCTGGTGTGAATACCAGTAACTCTTTGAGCTTAAAAAAACCCAAAAACCATGACTGGGGAAGGAGTATTACTGCCACTGACATTTTGACAAGCCTTTTTTAGCTAGCTTTAAGTAATGAGGTATATGCAGTGATAATCAGCTGTATTTGACGATCAAAATTCTCCAAAATACTAAGTTTTCTGTGTGAAAGCAGACCACAGAGGAGAGGAGAAGGATTTTTGTATTATCCTTACATGAGGAAAGAGATAGGTTTATATCTTTCATTAAACACCAAAAATCCATGGAGGACCAACACCTTATTGTCCCACTTGTATAAAAGCTTCAGCTGGAATTCTCATCTTTTAAAGACCGGACCAATCAATCAGAGTATTAGTGTGCAGGAAACCAATTTTTTTTATTTCTGGTACTATAAACATAATTTTTTCCTTTTCTGAAAAGTTGATTTTGAAACTGGTGTTAGGGGGTATGATCATACTAACTTTATGAGGTTTTGCAAATACACGTGCAAAAGTTCACAGAACACTATTAGAATTGGAGGTGTAATTGAGTTTTGGCCTGACTCAGGACGGGTTGTATGCTCTCAAATCTCAGTGAACCTGGGTGGGGTCTGAAACCTTTTTCTCACACCTGGACTCAGTTCTTTTTTCTACTCTCAATTTTTACTGATCTACTTTTGTTTTGATATTATTTCTCTTTATAGACATGATGAAAACTTATTTGAGATAATTCTTATTCTTATTGTTGTGGGTTTACCCTGGCACCAGGTGCTCACTGAAGCTCTATTACAGCCCTCCGCAGCTGGACAGGGGAGAGAAAAATACAACCAAAGGCTCATGGGTTGAGACAGGGGCAGAAGATCACTCACCAGTTACTGCCACAGGGAAAAAGATTCAACCTGGGGAAACCAATTTAATTTATTAGCAATTAAATCAGAGTAGGATGATGAGAAATAAAAAACCTTAAAACACCTTCCCACACACACTCCCTCTTTCCAGGCTTAACTTTACTCACAAACTCCCAAGATGCAGGCACTTTTGCAGTCTCCTGCTCTTATTTGTTGTACTCAAAGTATTGAAAGTAAGAACACTTTTGTGTCCATGATACAAATTCCTCAGAAATGGCAATGCATCACATAAATCATTGTAAGTCTCTTTTACCAGACAGGCTAAATACCTTAAAGAAAGCCATTTTGGATTATAAGACTTTTTAAATTATTTAATGACTTTGGTAAATCTGAATAGATGTTGCAATAATATGCAGGGATCATATGAGTATTTCATATTCCATGGAAGTGAGCTTCCGAAACAATGTGTTGACTTTGCTTCTGAGCTGGAGGTGCTGTAGTTGCCCAAGCTCAGGTTTCACCTTCAAACAGAAATCTAACTGCAGCAGAGGAGTCCTCATAACCGTTCTGTTTTTCTGTGCTTGCTTCTTGTATTTGTTTTGCCAGGCACTTATGTCCTCTGGAGACTGTGGTTCAACTCTCCAGTCACAATCCTGGTATGCCTCCTATGCAAGAGCAGCACAAGAAGGAACCATACTGGGATAAAAGATCTGGGACCCATTAATGTTCAGGTTTAAGTAGATAAGTAGTTTAGGAAGGATTGCACCCTACAGTTAATTTTCACTAATTTGGAATAAGAAAGGGTAGAGGCCAATGACACCTTAGAGAGCCAAATGATTATTTTAACCTTTCATCTTGTTAGAAAGTGATACTTTGAATGAAAAAAAAGTCACACTTGATGTTTATCACTTATGTCTATGAGCCATAGTAATTTTACAGGTATGATAGAGGTAAGTAGTTTATATAATGTTACATAATTATAGACAGTCTTAGTTATGAAATACTAGTTACAGAGCTCTTTAAATCAAAACAGGTTTTAGCAGAAAAAAATTTGTCACAAAATTTCCGCCTTCTAGATCAAACAAATTAAGCATCCCAACATTCCAATTAACTCTTTGTGTGTATGTATTTTATTTTCACTAGATATGCTTGAAAATTAAAAAGTTTTTTGGTTAAGGTTTTAGTTGGCATGTGTTTTTCTTTATTTGAAAAGTAATTTTTGAAGGATGTTTAGTATTAGGTAATGCTTTAAATAACAAGAGACAATTTTCCTTTTTCAGAATGCTCCAAAATTTTTCTGTTTCTTACAGCTTCTAATATTTTTTATTTCAAGTCAAGTAAATCACGTAGATGCTTAGCAACACTGAAATTCAAACTATACATCTGGGTATCTAGCCTTGGTTAAAACATTGTAGATCAGTTTATAATACTGGAACTTAAATGAAACTAAGTAATTCTTGTTTCCCAGATGAGTTCTAATTAGCTACCTTATATTCTGTCCTTTGCCTTTTTATCCTAAAGTTAACTCCAGCATTTTGTGTTTCTCAGTTGCAGTTTCAAGTTGTAAGACGACTGTTTTCAGAATCTTTAAAAACTCCATAATTACTTTTCAAATGCAGAAAAAAAACCCAACCAAACAAAAAAACCCACAAAACAAACAAAAAACCCAAAAAATTAAAACCCCTACTTAAATAAATAGAACAGAAGTCATAGAACAAATGTAATTATTGACATGATGTCATTTTAAGTAACTACATGTCCTGCTGGGTAACTTGATGTCAAGTTCACTTTAAGTCCTTGCACTCCCAGTAAATCAAGTGAGTGCTGATACACAGTGTCCCTCAGTAAAGATTTTTACTGGACGTAAGGAGATTTTCCAAGATGATCTTGGCTACCTTTCAAAATGTTTCACTGAGGATGCTTTTCAATCTGCTTTCTATGTCCAAGCTTTATCTGTATTCACACTGAACTTTGAAAAGACTCTTCAGACATTTCATTGTATGAAACATCAGCAACAGATGTAATTACAATGAAAAAAATTGAACAGCTAAGGTGGCTTTACACAGCTGTCCCTTTTCCCGCTGGGACTTATTAATGTTAAACAAACAAGATTCTGGTTGCCTTGCAGTGTTTTTCAAACTATGCTATCTGGCCTGTATTGTTTCTTTATTTTTGGTTTTTTTGTTTTGTTTTGTTTTTATTATTATTATTTATATTTACCATATAGCATGATAATTTTGCAGACTTAATTACTTGTGAATAGGAAAAGTTTTGTTCTGAAAAATTACCCTGAGCATAGAGTGTGATCTGATGTGGTCTGTAGATTGCAGATATTAGATAAGGCCTTGATTAGTGAAAATTTAACACTATGAAGTTATCAATCAGAGCTGGCTTTTCTGACTTGACATTTAGCCTTCTGTGAAGCTGACCACGGCTTGCAGCTGAACCTGTTTTTCCTAGGTGTTGATTATGTGTAAGCCAAAACATAGCCTGCATGATTATACCATAGTTGGCTTTGAAATAGTAGCAAGGATTTGAAGACAAGGAAGATTTGTAATATTTTTTTCACTTATGACTTTAATAGGAGGAAGGAGTTCTGAGCAACATGGAAGACCTTTGGAGCAGAAGTTGTATTTTGTCTAATCCTTTCTACCTCATTTTGTTCCACAGGGCTTTGATCTGGGATTAGATCTCTGTATATATATATAGCAATTGCTCATTCATGGCAGAACGGATTCTTGAATTCCTGCAAATCTGGAAACAGAGTGAGTAGGGTGTCTCTAGTTCTCTGAGTGTGCAAACCCATAATACACTCTTCAACACAGAAAATGATGCCCAGGCTTATTACCTATCACATGCAAAATATGTTTCCCCTGATACTTGAGGCCACTACTACAACAGGCCTCAAGGACTCCGTGTTCCCTTTGTGTGCATGTGTTATTCCCACTGTCAATGATAGGAGTTAGCTGTACACATGAGGAGGAGTATTCACCCATGGGGCTGAACTTAGCAGGGAATATGAAATTCTCTCTTCTCCTAAACTGGACAGTTTAAGCATCACTCTTATGCCTGCATATTGTGATTTTTTTTTTTTCTTTTTTTTTTTTCCTAAGGAAACAGTTGTGCAAGTAGCAGCTGGGAAACATGATGATAGTACAGTGTTACCTTGATGGAAATTGCAGCTCAGAGCTGTAGGTCAAGTGTGGCACAGAATACTGAATGATGGAAGTGACCTGTTTTTCTGGAAAAAGTATCCATTAAGGTTGACCCTGGAAAAAGCTGACCATCACTTACTGGTTTAAGAAATAATTGACTAAAGAGAGGATTCCTTCTTTTTGTGTTACATAAGATATATTTTCAAGTATTCAAATATTATTTTCAGTTTTTAGGCCAGATGTTAAGTTCTCCATATTATTGTGATTTATTGTTCCTCTTCTGCTACTATCTGGATGGCTGATACCTTTAGCTACATAAATGACATTTATATACATCAGATATATCTGGACATAAATGGTGTTGAACTTGATGTGCTCAGGTTTTTCCACTATATAAGTAATTGCATTAGGGGATAGTAATAGTGTGACATAAACAAGGATGCAAGAATGGTTTCACTTATAAATGCTTCATCTTCCATTTTATGGGCTTTTTTTTTTTCAGTTTTTGAATCTTCTTTGGTAATCCTGTGTGGAAGCTGTCAGGCGTGGGGCACTCCAGAATGTTTAGAGCTCCTACACATTTCCAAATTGAGAACTGCAAGAGTGTGTCATCTTAGCAAGAGAAAAGCTCCCTCCTGTGGAAGAGATGAACCTCTGCTGTGACACGGAGCAACCATAAGGGTATCACACCACGATTTTAAATTAGCAGGAAAAAGGGTTACAAGCACTGTGGGACTTTGCAAATACTGGAATGCAAAACCCTGCTCCCTGTTGTTTTTTTTCTCAAAGTAAACTTTTCATATTTTGTATGACTTATTTTTAAAACTGTATCTCAGTTATAACTGTTTGCTGTAAGCAAAACTGGATCGTTTAAATAATGTAATGTGGCCACAGTAGACTCTATAGTGTTAAAGGGATCTAAAGCAGCTGATATTTTTATAGATTTTGCTTTCTGTAGCTCTTTGCTGAAAAACTTTAGTATTTTGGACATTTCTGTGAATTCAAGTTTGTAGAGCTTACTTTTAAAAAAATTCTTTTTCTTTTTCCTTTTTTTTAAAGTTTGATAATCTGTATATCTTGAAGATCTGTATTAAAATGATTTTGAATCTTGGTCTGATTGGTGGTCCTTGGTAGAAGGCTCTGCTGAGCTCAAAGCCCTGTGTGACTTGGAAAATAAAGCTGCATAGAAAGCATAAAGATGAAATTGTGATGGAGGGGCTGGAACTAGAACTCAATATTAAATTCCTGCTAGAAACAGTATTTTTACCTTTGAGCTGAATATGATTCATGCTTGTGATCTGAAGGTGGAAGGCTCTAGCTCATTAGCACATTAACAAAACCCTGAGGCATTTACTTCCATAAATGCTAATGTTATTCCCTTGAGAATGAAGCACTTTTGGGGAGGGGGAGATGGATCTTTAGTATTACAGTGGAGTTTTAATTTTACCAATTCCAATTCATTGCCAGCTAAAGAGGACTGAGACAGCACCAGCACTCTGACCTGCTGCAAAAAAAAAGCTGTGTTGAGATTGGGCATTGGGATCCTGTCCATTGGCCTAATGGTAAGTTGTCTGTCATCTTGTTCAGAGATAGCTGGGTTCTAGCTTGTGGCACACAGCAGCATAACTTTGGTTACAAAAGCATGACATTAGCAATGATCGTAATGGTGAAGTGAGATTTGGTTCTGTCTTTAGAAATGTTATGGTGTACCTGCTTATTTTGATAGAGTTTGGAGTCATCTTCGAAGTAGGGAGTGGTTGCTCTGTTAAGGTATTATCCTCATTTATGAGAACTGTGAAAGTGTTAAAGTTTGGGTGAACAGTCCTAATGATTGTGCACGTCAAGAAATGCAAGCTCCCAACTTTGAGGACAAGCAGAAATTCTCATGAGGCTGCATGCAGCAAAGGCTCAAGGCAGGGTCATGAGAGATGTTGACAGAAGTGCCTTATCAGTGAGGTTCAGTGCTGTGTGAGTTCCCTTGGACCTCTCTGATCTCCTGGAACACAGAGCACTCGCTGGCTGCTGCTCTTCAGGTGCCAGTTTGGGTTAAAAGCAAAGCAGCAATAGCAAAGGGGAGTCCCTTTCACATGTAAGTACTTGCACTGGGTTCTGCAAGACTGGTGTGTTTGTGTGGGAGGAGAAGTGGTCTGTGCAGCTCAAGTGGGGATGGGGAGGCTTTTACACGTGGCTTACAGCTCACTAATGGCTCCTAGGATTGAAAGTTCCTTCCTGGTACATATGAGTCACCTGGAGGGATTAAGATGTGTGGATGTGGCACCTGGGGACATGGTTCAGCAGTGCACTTGGCAAAGTCAGCAATTGGACTCGATGATCTTAAAGGTCTTTTACAACCTAACTAATTCCACGGTTCTGTATTTCCTGTTAGCAGCTCCATCTACTGATTGGCTGGAGTATTTCTGATTGCTGCTTTTTTCCCTAAGGCAATTTTTGTCTGGTTTCTTAAGAAATTTAAGCTTGTGTCGAGCACACTTTGTCTTACTCTTCTCCTTCCTCTGCACCCCTCCACTCCCAATATTAAAAGATTTTTATGAAAATCAAAAGAGGGGCTGAGGGCCCTTACTGAATTGCTTTAGTTTTATGAAATTGCAAATCTGAACACAGTAGACTGGATGAAATTAGTGTCCATAATAATAAGAGGGTCTGCATCATGAGTTGAACTGTAATGTTATAACACCAGGGGATCCACAGGAGATGGACAGGAAATTAGTCTCTATAAGTCCCATGGTTCATCATGACACACTAAGAGAACAAAAGTAAAATAAAAGTTTTACTGTTTTTACTATTCACATGACAGTGATTTCTGCAAAGCGACTGTGACCTGGAAGAAATGGCTTTAAATCTCTGAATCCTCAGCAGTTAATTTTCTTTTACTGGAGCTGTGGGAATTGAAATAATGATAAAAATACAGAGGAGAAAACCTACCAGACATGGACATTTACTCCTGACTGGAATGACTAATAATTTGTACCTGCTCACTTTAAATGAAGCCTTGTTTGAAAATTTGTAGACTATGGTTGAAACAATTTCAGAGATATGTTCTGGGGTTTTGAAGTAATTTAAAGCACTGGTTTGTATCACCTTTTGCAGATTGCACTAAAGTCTTGTCCTCCTTCCAGGAATTCTGCATTAAAGGGGCTAAACAGGCAACTCAGAGCTTGTCTGAGATTTGACAGCCTACTTTTTTTCACTGCATCCTAAAGACCATTGTTTCATTTAATTTTTCATTTCTATGAGATTTTAATAAAAGCCCAGGAGGTTAAGAAGGAGATGGGCTAAAACTGATTCCACCCTTTTTTCTCCTCAATTGAAATTCTTTGTTATATAGTATAAAACTAGCTTGAATGTTGTTCAGCAACATGAGCAACATGCTTGGGTTGGCTGAGCTGTGCCAACTTCTACTTGGAGTACTTCCTCTAATGTCTTGAGGAGTGCTGCTCCACAGGGTACTGATGTACTCAGTTGCTATGCCCTCCGTGTTGGAGGTATAAGGGCTTCCTTGCTCATTCCATACAATGGAATATAGTGCTGCTTCTCCCACCCTCTTGGATTATTACATTAAAAGTTACTGAATGACTGGGGGCCTTATATTTTGTAAATAGCCACTTACTCCAGAGCCTTCAAGGAAAATGAGTAATAGATTGAACAGCAAATGCTGAGAGAAGAGAAAGGCTTTTCTGTCTCTTCATTATGGATGAAAGATGAGAGAGAGGGAATGTAGATAAGCAATGACAGGATGTGAAACCTGAGAAGTTTGAGATTAGTATGAAATCTGTGGAAAGTTACTGACACTGAGCTTAGTCAGCTAGAAGCTTAAAGCTACTTAGCAATAAAAACCACAGGGAGTTCAGTAGGAAAATTTTGAGGCTAGGAACAGTCTTTCTAGCAGAGCTAAGAAGTATTAGAGGTGACTGAGATAGAGACTACCAAAAGAGATTTTTTGGGAGTTCTCTGCTATTGTTATACTTTCATATGGAGACTCCTAGTAACTGTTTCCGCCAGTGCCTGTGGGTCAAAAGCACACTCTGAGATTCTCCTGTCTCCTTCTTGTGCCATGATTCCAAGCCCATGCCCCTCCAATGTTTTCCCTTTAGGTATCTGGACAGAAGCTGGTGTCTCAGATAAAGGCATGGCTCCTCATGGATTTGTAGAATGGAGTACAAGGAAAAAATTGTGTACTTATCTGTCCTAGTCATGGTTCTCCAAGAATAAAGGCTATAGGCAGACTGCAAGGTGGCAAATAATCTCCCTTTCTTGTGCTGTTTGGATCAGCTCTCAGTTCTGGAGCTAAGTATATGGCAGCATTCCCTCTTTGCTTATTTGTGTTTGAGGGCTGCTGCTGGCATTGCAGGGCTGAGGCAGAAAGAAGTCAAAATTGATAACTGCTTTTATTAAAAGAAAAAAAAAAACAACCCTGCAAGAAAATTTTCAGCTCTGGAAGTTCATCATACAACTGATTCTGTACCTGCTTCCAGGTGCAAAATGTTACTTCATGCTCCCTGGAGAAAAAGAAATATATTTTCTAAGATAGGTAAATGGTCTGTAGAGGAAATCTTTTCACTGCATTTATAACAACCTCCCTGGAAGTGTTTCCTCAGCTTTTTTAAGTCATACTTAATCTGTATTAAAATGGTTAGGTCTAAATTGTTACAGTTCTGTTTTAAGCAAAGGTAGTTGGTTCACATTTTAGCATATTAGGGCACATTTGTCTCTCATGTTTACTCCATATGTTTCGGTGGAACTTTGTACCAGGAGTGCATTTTGTTTTCTTAACCATCTACCTTCTACCCACCTCAAGGGCAGCAAAGTTCAGTGTAAACATGGTGAATTTAAAAATTAGGTGACCAGCACATTTATATCTGGCTATTACCTTGTCCTGATACACAAAATGTTGCCAGACTTGAACAGAGTAGATGTACGATACCTTTTTGTTTGTTTGTTTTAATGTTTTTTTAAATCTTTGGAGGGTAGTCATATAGTTTCCATACAGAACAGGGATGACTGCAGATGTATTTTCATACCCTGGTGTTTCCCACAATTGCTCAGCTTACCTGTAGCATAGTATTTGGCCAGAGATGTCTCAGAAGCCAGAAGTGAAAATTATACAGTTAATTAAAAAAACCTCCAACAAACAACAAATTTTAAAAAGCACCAACTCAAACTATATATTCTATGCACAGAACTGGCCACAGCTTGTTCTCTCCAATAAGCCTGAAATGTGGAAGTGCCTTAGGTGAATCTGTTGGCATAGCAACTTAGTGAGCAGGAGAATGCCATCCGTCACAGTCAGAAAAGAGCGTATGTTGCAATATTGCACTACTGCCATTTGTTTGCAGACCCTCTGGGGTTCACGTTAAACCCATAAAGATTCAGTTCAAACTTCTGAGAACATTTGGTCCCTGTAGCACATATACTGTAGTTTCATGTGGGTATTACTGAGTGTTGTCACAGTCACAATATCCACTCACTGTGGATATTACTGAGTGTTGTCACAGTCACTCCTGCAACAGCAGGCTCCCAACCTCGTCTTTATAACCAGTTATAACCACCAGCACAGTCGTGTTGTTCTTGCCTTCATCATCATCCACTGATAGTTTATAATTTCTTCTCCCAGGATTGTTCAAAGGTTGCAGATCCTAGATGCAATACCAGGCTGTTCTTCACTATTGGGATAAAGGAAATAGGAGTGCCTGTTCTCTGGGGGAGGGAAACAAAGGTGTTGCAGAGAGCATGCAAAGCACTTGTACATGGATAGCAGCATCAAGACTCAAGTTTGTCTGAGTGAGGACAAACAATATCAGAGCCTTACACTTGGTCAATGCAGACACGCTGCTATGAATTATTTTTTTTAATTTAGAATAATTTTTAGCATAAAAATTGATGGAGAGGCTGTCTGTCATTGCTTTTAGGCCATGTTTCCAATGGAGATCTGTTTGTGTCTATGTGCTCATAGTGCAATTCACTGTGGGTCAGAAGATTACAAGCTCCAATGACTGCAGTGGGAGAACTCACAAAACCTTACAGTAGAGACAGAGAAACGATGCAGAGAGAACTGGTTTGTCTCTTCCCAGCTTGATGCTACCTTGTCTTCCTAATGCTGGAAGCCAAGGCTCATAGGCATTTGAAGCCTTAAATCCTGGTATCAGGGAGAGGGGGAAAAGGAAGCAGTCCCAGGAATGCTGGTGAAAGCTGCCAAGCATGCAGCAGGGAAAGCCTACGGGCAGGAGTGCAGGAGTGCATGTCTCTCCTGGCCAAAGGTCTGGATGAGCTACACTAAAGGGGACTTTGCAAGTCATTGCTTGTGAGCTTTGCAGAGTTAAGGGAAAACATGAGTGTTGTAAGGCTCATTAGACTGCTGCTTTGTGCTTCAGGGTTGACGTAGCTATTAAGGCAATGCTCACTGCTTTGAATTTTGAAAGTCATAGCATTTGTTTCAGATCTCACAAAGAGGTTAGCATTTACAGCGTGCCACGTCCTTATTTAATCAAAGCTTTGCATGAGGCTTTAGAAGAATGGAACACACAGCACATACATCAAAATTTCACATAGCAAGTGAGGGCAGTGCTCTTAACCAAGTGAAAAAGAACCTCTCCTGGCATGCAGAAGCCTTGAATTACAAAACTCACGCCTTTATTGTACAGAAGTTCTGTTCACATCTTTTATACAAAGAATTTTATAAATGAGGTCTTCTGATTCTTTGCTAGTCTAGAATCAGTAAAGGTCACTGCATTTGCAAACCAATGGACAGAGCTTCAACTGAAGCCAGTAAAACCTCTTTGCCATATGAGAGTAGAACATGGAGACTTGAGGTGTATTATTTGTTTCATATACAGTCAGATGGTAGGAGATACCAAAGTCTGTAGTAGCTGCACTAAACACAAAGCGTCGTGCAAAATCTAATGATGTAATACAAGCCCTATGCAGGATCACAACTGTAATAATCATGATCAATAACTTGCTTTTGAATCCTGTTACTCAGCAGTATCAAAGAGCTATCTGCTGCCTCTAAATATAGATTAAAAAGGTGACACAAAGATTTGGAATGTTCGTTTCATTTTTCTTATGAAAATGACAGCTGGACACTTCATGGCAAAAATCTTGAAGTCCCTCATTTATAAAACCTCCAGCTATGAGTGCTTTGTGGTTTCAGCTGGATTGACACATTGTCAGCATTTTCTGACATATATATTTAATCCTAGTGTATTGTGTCCTGAATTATGGAGTTCTGTATAAAAATGGAAATATTAATTAGAAAAAGCTGTGTAAAGAACAAACTTGTCTGGAGATTCAAATGCTGCTGATTGAATAATGCATCAAACTGTCACAGCAACAGTTTTGTAGTGACTCAAACTCTATGAATGTTCAACAGAGTTGTCCTGGATGAAAGAAATTCAAAACATTACTTTCCAGGGAGCTGCTGAAGTCTTGGGTCTCCTTTACTAGGAGCAAATGTTTACTTTGTTAGCAAAGCACTTGATGAGCAAGAGGAAGCTGATGGGACTATTTTGCTTTACACATGTGGAGTATCAGAGCTGGTGGTATGGATACTCAACCAACATCATGTGAATAATCTTCTATTTAGGAATAATGCAAATCACGTTTCTGTATGCTTAAACCTCACCCAGGGGAGAAGGATATAAGAGCTGATAAATCCCATTTACACCTTCCCCAGAGAAGTGATTAACCAATTCTCATCCTTTCTATCCCTGCTGCTGTCTATGAAAGGGGTGCTGCAATCCTGGGCAGCAATGTTCAGTCTTAGGATATGGGACCTGTACAACATACATACATACCTGCTCTTGCTGTTCCCTCCTTCTTTTTAAAAGCAACTCACTCCATCTGCAGCCTTTTTCTTGAACATCTCCTGAACTGAATTGCTACAGGACCTGCTGGGTTGTAAGTGAAGAGATGCCCTATTTGGCATTAATGTGGGCCTGAGAATTTGCCTTAGGAAGGGTATACTTTCAGCTGGCTGAGAATAACAACCCTCCTGTGCCAGGATCGGCTGGATTTATTCATTGCAGCATTTTTTACATGCTGGAGAGCTAGGACATTGTGGGTCTTACGTGTTTTTTACTAGGACAGAAGTTTGTGAATTTTTGTGTCATGTATTTCTTGCCAGTGTGCCAGTGTACATGTGTTCGTATGTACAAACAAAATAAACAAAAATATGCAAATAATTGGAGAATAAAATCACATTTCTAGCTATGTAGAGACAGAACTGATTCACAGCTGGAAGTCTAGAACCATTACAGCATGTTATCTGGAAACTTCTGCTAAAATGCTGGCAATACCACTTCTGTCTGAAATGCAGATTTCAGTTTGGTCAGTTTTTTCATTTTGAAGAATTCTTTCTAGGAAAAGTCTAGGAAAGAAGTTAATGGAGAAGATTATTTCTAGATTTTCATTTCAGTAAAATTTGCCCATATAATGTTGCCTTAGAGTGGAGATGCAGCTGGCTAGCTCATCATTCCTGTGGTGTATTACATCAATGCCACTGTCAGTTCTTCTGCCTGTAGAAATCTACAACTAGTAGAGCCTTTTGATTAATAATTCAGTGGAAAAAAAATATTTCTTTACTAATTCAATTCTGTCCTAAATCTTCACTTTTCACACTATATTACTGGAACTAACTGCATCTTAATAAGCTCTACTGAGTGTTACCACATTAACCATCTGCATTTTAGCACATTGGATCTGTGTTTCCTAGAAACAGTAGCTTTGGGTGAAGAACATAAGGTACTTTGGACTGCATTCTCAAAAAGCACAGGCTACATACCCTCTGCTGTCTGATTCTCTAAAACCACTGCCTTTTTTTATACAGTGTTTTCAGCTCATTTAGATGGCCATAGTAGAGAAGAAATTGTTTAGGTCCTTTATTACAAAGATCAAAAGTCATGTTTACCATTTACATACACAATTTACAAATTATTCACAAAGAGAATAACAGATATGCAGGAACTGACAGCTTACTTCAACCCAAGCTGGGGACGGGACAAGTGTAGTTGTTTCCTTGCTTCCCTGTCTTTTCTGAAATAAAAGATATGTCTGTTTTGTGTTGTCTGTTTGTGTTAAACACTGATCTAGTGTTTATGAAGCACCTTTAGTTATAACTATGCAAATGCTTACATGCTTATCTTTATTTGAAAGCCTGCAGTGCGTGTATAAACATGCACCAGGATCTGCACCCTTCACACTGCTGTTCGTTGGTTAGAAATCTTGTCAATTAATACGGTGGTCAGGCTTGAAAATGTTGATTTGTAAGATTTAACTGATTTCAGCAATGTGCCATTAAAATAAAAATGGAGTTTAATATCAGAAGTCTTACTCTAGGAACTAAATTAAGTATGGTTGCTGTATCTCTCAAGGATACCATATGATCTTAAGATAGGTCTTAACCATGTTGTTACATGTCTTGGATAACACAACTAATTTATTGCTCTTCCTTCATCATGTTTTACACCATTTCCTAACGCTATTTCAGACTGGGAAACTTAACAAAAAAGAATCCTCTTTGAGAAATTCGATAAAGTAGCAAACTTCACAGAATATCTTACAGCACATAACAAAAGGGAGAATGAGTTCCCAAATCCCATGGTATGAAAGCACAATACCAACAGTGCATTAGCTGCCATTTAGCTAAACCTACAAATAAACATATTTTTAATTTTTGGTGTCCACTGGGAGGACAGTACGACAAAATGCTTGAAGGAACACACCAATTTTGGAGCAAACACAAATGTAAATACAGAAATCACCAATGTGATGTTAATCCAAATTCTAAGCAATGAAGCAAAACACTTCACAAAAGTTGTTACATCTAGTCAGAATAATCCAAATACTTACAACAGTATTATGATATGACTTCCTACCCAGCTATCAGATATCCTTTACTATGAACCTTTCAGTATTCTCGGGGTGACAGATAAAGAATGTTGCAGATGACACGGTAAACTTAAAATACAGTAATAGGCAAATATTTCAGTGGCACCACCTGTATGTACAATGTAGTTGTTGGAACCTTATGGACAAAACAGTGTTACAGTATGCCTTTGTTAAGGCTTCTTGCTGGTTTAAAAAGATAGACTTTTCTTTAGGGAGATTGTCCAGCAGTATTGGTTTCCCATCTCTTCAGTGGAAAGTCTCTTTATTGATCCACATGAGGCTGCGTGTTTCATTTGGTTTGCATTCATACTCAATACTGCCAAAGCTGTTTCCCCATTGGCAATGATCCCGTTTGTGGTAGTTGTAGAATTTGACTTGCCAGACTGTCTCGAAAACGCCAATGTCGTTAAACTGTGAGGAAGAGGGAATACCAGTGTTAGTGACCTGATTATTTTGTTGGTTTCTCTCTCATCCTGAGAAATAACACTTGTGAAACTGCACAACATAAAACACCTGGTATAAGGATTATTGTTCTTTAGATCAATAAATCAGAGACCTGTAAAACCTCCTCTAGCAATCAGAAAGTCTTTTATGTGCAGCCATACATAAAACATGAAGGATCAGATTCTTGCACTCGCATCTGGGATAGGCAAGGAGTAAAAATACTCAAGTTTCCATATGGAGAAATGTTACTAACAAGAAGAATCAAAGCCATAATCTTTCTTAAGATGACACAGCTTGTATATACAGTAGATCATGTACCAGTGATCTGCAGTGATACAGACCATCATTTTACCTTTATACCATACCTAGAGGCTGAAGTTGGGATTGGAAAGATTCTTCTTTTTCTCAGTCTGAAACCTTAAATGTATCTGCATTTTAGAGTATTTTGTTTTCAGTGTATTGACTGAGATGTGCTGCTCTTGCACACCATTTACTACTTTCCTGGGATTCTATTCTACATTTTAAATGAGACAAGCAAGAGTTCTGTGTGTATACCTGTAACTGCTAGTTGGACTGTAATAGTGCAGCTGAGTAATAGAAGCTAGTAAAGAGATAATCAGCCTGTTTAGCAGGGAAGTGTCTAATACAGCCAAGTAGTGAGACATTGGCTTTAAATTGTCTGTGCATGCAGCTTTGAAGTGAATGAGACTGTGGTATAGTAAGTTCTGTAAAACAAAGGTTTTTTGGTTTTTTTTTAAGCCACTGCTAGACACCTGTACAACATCAGAAAAACCTCAGTGAGGCTTTCAAGCATAAATTATGATTTCAGTTTTAATGGTAATGGAAAATTTGAGTTCCTATGCCTTCAGACATTGCAGAGAATCTCAAGTGTGGGTGTGAAGCCTGTATGTATTGCCATTGGTCCTAAGCCAGTATTGCTTGTTGATCGTTTTACGTTGTTAGAAGATACTAAATAGTGAATTTAGTGCTACTGAATGGCACCATTCTTCAGTATTTTTTCCCTTTCAGTATTTCCATCACTCACTTTAATGACAGCTTCTTCACTTGACTGTTTTCCATTCCCATCATGTGCCTGGGAGCTGATCTTTGATCATCTGTCTGCTATAATCACACTTGCAAAGTCAGTATGAAAGCCCTTTTACAGGGAAATTGTTCCTGATTTACAAGCAGAGTCTTCTGTATCCAGATTTTTCAGGAGGACACATTTGTTGTTGTTTTTTGAAAATTCAAGATGTGGTTTGTAATGTGCTGCTGTGTAACAGCCATTAGTTTAAACCTTCCCTCCACCCACCATGGTAAGTTAAATTTAGTCTTGACAATAGCAGAAGCTGCTGTGTGCTGTAAGTGGAGGGGTTTCATTCGGCTCCAGCTACAAGTGGTAACTTGAAGGATTACTGAAAACATTTCTGCCACTTCCTTTGACTAAGAAAGAATCAGATGTACAGGCTAGTTTATCTCTTCCAGCAACTAAAATCTTAATTAAGGACTTTTAAAAATCAATCATCTTTCTTTGAAAGTACTGATACACTGGTAATGCAAGATAGTAAAGGTTAAGCACATTGGATATTACTGTGCAGAGTCCACAAAACTTGTCGGAGAGGAGAATCAGCCACCCTCAGTGTGGAAACTAAGGAAGAAAAGGCATTTCTAATAACATTTGTAGAAGGTGATATGACACAAGAGCAGCATTTCATTAATGTATGAAGGATCTGAATTTCAAAAAAATAGATGAAGAAAGCAAATTTAATTTTCCTTCAATGACCCAGTTTGCTGAGCTACCCTGAGTAGTTTGACGGCTGTGGCTTTCCAGGAGAAGGAAAAAATTAATGCAGAGCTTTTCTACTACCATGTGCCTTCCCCAGCCCAGTACTTAGCACATGCAGAATCTCTGTGGCATAATGAACACTTTACATCCTCAGAGCTCCCCCGAATTCCCATGGCTCCTGCAGCTGAATCCTGGCTACTCCCCGAACTTGTATATGGGCATCCCCAGGGAGGAAGAACAGCCCTACTCTTTGCAGGTCAGGCTTCAGGTTAAGTGTATTTCCCTGTCTGTTCTTCCCTATCATCTGGTGCTACAGGAGTAAATAGTCATTTAATCCCTCCCTCTACATTTGCATGCTGAGATGATTTGATACCTATTACTGTGAATACAGTTCTAGCTTCTTTATTCAATCTTAGACTAGTCTGATCAAGAATAAAATGAGGCCCAAAGACAGGCTTCTAACTTAGTTTACACCATTTGCCAGACAGTTTAGCAGTTTCTGGATAGTGTATATGATTGACCAATCAGGTAACAGAAACAAATAATCAGATTCTGGAATTCAGAAACAGGATTGCTGATTAACATGTATAAACTCTGGCTGTCATGGGTCAGATGTCTACTAGCCAATTAAAGCAGCAACACAAAGAATTATTTGTTTAAAGTTTCAAACCAGATAGGATCTTATGGATCTTTATGAACCTTAAGTCATTCAGACACTAGATTGGCAGTATCAGACTAGTTTTTGACTGCAGGACTGATCTCACAATCTGTTTCTAATGTGAATTCAGTTTTTATGTGTTAAATTGTGTCCTTATCACTGTAGGATGCTTCGGGATTCTGTCTGTTCTAGAAAAGGAAGTGGAGGCAGAAGTTCCTCATAGTTGAAGGAAATAGGAAAATTTAAAGCAGTTTGCAATAAGCTCCATTTTGAAGATTCAGGAAGTAGGTATTCAAAGCTGTTTTTGGACTGGGCTATCTGAGGCTTGTTCCCTAAATCTGTTACAGCTCTGCTTAGCTAAGCAGCTAAATGATGAGTTAAACATGCAAATCCCTGTTGAGTTGCCTATATTTAATACTTAAAAGTATCAATTGTGGGTACCTAAGTCTGTACTGATGAACATATCTATCAAGATCAGTTCCTAAAAGGAATTAAGGACCTGCTTAATGCTTGAAAATCCTATTAGCTTCATGGTTGATATCCCAGTATCTCATCTGTAAAAATGACTCTTTGGGCAAATATTGTGGCTTCTCATTCTGATGCTGCAACAGACCATGTCAGAGCTTGTAACTGAAGATCAGATCCTCCTTACATTTCATTCGTGATTTGACTTGGTTTTCTCCAAAGGAAAAGTTAAACTTCTAGATTTTCAGAGTTCACATCAGTGCTGCACTGAAGGGTAAAGGTGACGAGCAAAATAGGGCTGCCTTAGTCAAAGCAGATGGTTTTTTGGGAATGCTGCCTTTTCTCCTGCTGGTACAAGGTGAAATATAACTACAGTGATCAACAGTGACATCCAGCAGCTGTGTTCAGCTTGCTGTGAAATAATACTGTGTTTGGTTTTACTGGGTTTAAAAGGAGGTGGCTGTGCATAAAAGTGATTAATGTAATACTCCATATTAGTCTTACTAACCTAAGATTATGAAATAGTAATGTGATGTGGGTCTCCAAAATTAAGTTAGGCACACTGTAATTATTAGAAACACCAAATGGAGATGTTACAGTTCTTACTCAGAAGGAGATTACTATGCTAAACTATGATTCCAGAAAAAAAAAACAAACTGAAGAGCAATCTTGTGTGCAGTAAGCAAATGTCATAAAATGCTGAAATCTGGTGGGCTTGTATAAGCTGGAACAGACTCTTAAGAGAGCTTCAGATGAAGATGGCTTACTGTCTTGATTCCTTTTTATAGTCCAGCAGACATGGAATGAACAGCAGGAATCCCTCACAACTATATTCAGGAGAAGAAAAAAACAAACTGCCAAAGCTGAGCATACCACCCAAAGAGTGCTGTGGAAATCTGCCTGCTGCCCTTCATGTCTTCTGTCAGCTCTGCTGCCTTGTGGGCTGGAGCTTTTGTCATCTCACTTTGGGGCCATGGAGCCGCTCTTTAAGACTGGGGTGAGGAGCCACTTAAATATGAACTTAGGTCTGTGGATGCAGATAATGGAAACAAATGGGAAAAGAGAGAAGACAGCCTCAAGGTGTTGCTCTCATGCATGCTTTTAGTCTCTGGCAGGTCATCGGGCATGCTAAAGGTGACAGAAGGGGAGAGCAGTCACCCCTTGTGCTTGGGGCATGCTCTGAACCAAAAAATGGTGCTGCTAGGCAAAAGAGGGGTCCCTGTATGACAAGGGATTGGATTTCTAGCCAAGAACCTCGGTGGGAGCTGCCTGATATATATATATAGTATGTCTTATAGAAGGGGTGGGAGGTTCAGCTCACAATTCTTTCTGGTGCAGCACCCTAAAGGGTTTTGCAGGTCTCTAGAAAACCTTCTAATTATTCCTGGCCCTTGCTGTTTTCTTGGGAGAGAAGGCAGCAGGACTTTCATTTTCCAGCTGTGTTCTGGCCAGCAACCTTACTGACACAAAGCAAAGAGGAAGGCCTCAGCTGTGATCAGACTTTGTCCTGGAATATTTCACCACACTCTCTCTGGGAGTCAACCCCCTGCTGCCCTCCCTTGTCCTCTCATGCCAGGCTTGGAGAAGCACGTACCTCCATGTTGACTTGGATGGGCTGTCTCTCCCCACTTTTGGTATGGGGCACCCCTTCTGTGTCGTAGATCCCTGTGTAAGAGGCCACTTGTGCATCCCGTGATTTTTCTTCCAGTGGGACATTGACACCGCCGATGCCCATGGTCCTACAAAAAGACAGGATCCAGCCTTTCAGCCCTGAATTCCCCCTTTCCTTGGCAGTTTGGAGCCAGCACGTGGGTTTGCAGTCTGGTAGCCTCTGTGCTGGGGAAAAGCTTCTGGGATTTTAGCAGACCTGCATGTGCTGCTGACTCATTGGGGCTCCTGAAATATGCCAGGGCTCTGCAGTCACCCAGGGAAGGAGTAGCAAGGAGAGGCAGGCAGATCTGATTTCGAATGGATAGGGAGAGGTTAGTCGAATCTCTTCTGCGGGGCTGCCCCTCCACCCAGAGCTGGTTCCCCATCTGGACTCTGTCTCTGCTTTGCCACGCCGCTGCGGGGCTTGGGCATTGTGTAGGAGGGGTTTCTTCCTCCAGTGAAAACCGCGGGGAAGGAGGGAGAAAAGGAGCAGGGCTTGGAAAAGAAGGGAGGGAGAAGGTGGGGAGGGAGAGGGAAGGCAGCGACTCCCAAACGGGGCCTCCGCCACCGAGCCAGCCAGGCGGAGCACTGGGAACAGCTGGCCAGGGACCCAGAAACGGGGCCACCGAAGTAAAAGGGCGGGGAGGGAGAAATCACGGAAACCCCGCGCTGTCAGCCTGCCAGGAAAAAACATTAAACGTCTAAAAATAAGGCAGCGGGGAGCGAGGGGAGGGCCGGGGGAGCCGCCCTGAGGAGGACGGCCGCACTTACGTGGCCTGGACGGTGCCGGGTCGGAGGGACACCTCGATCTTGTACTTGGCCCCGGTCAGCAGCTTGATGGTGCGGTTCTGGCCGAAGCGCTGCCCGTCCACCTTGAAATACACGGCCCCGTCGTTGGGCTGGATTTTGAGGGAGACGCTGATTTTCACGAGGCCGGGGATGTCGCCCATCGCTTGCGGCCGGAGGGGCCTGCGGGCTCTGCGCGCGTCTCGCCCCCTCCGAGGAAAGGCGGCTGGCCGGGAGCGAGGGAGAGGAAGAGGAGGAGGGAGAAGGAAGAGGAGGGGCTGCCGGATCCCAGCCAGCCCAGCCCTTCCCAAAAACAGCGGATGAGATACTTGATTATTTATTTTCCCTCCCGTTAATCGCGGCGTAGCATCTGGGCGGTTGATGTCTTTCCTCCCTTTTCTTCCCCCCCGCCTCCATCTCATCACCCCGCCCCATATCCCGGTTTGGGGGACATTTGCAGCTGCTCAGATTGCAGCCGGTTTCCAGGGAGTTAATCCGGCCCCGATTACTGCAGCCTTAATCCCGCAGTTCGTCCCGGAGGAAGCGAGAGCGGCCCGGGCCGGCGCCGCCGTTCAGCACCACGGGCGCGGACAGCGGCCCGAGCAGGGAGAGCTCCGCGGAGTCCCGGCTGAGGGCAGCCCCCCAAATCACCCCCCGGTCCCCTCACCTGGGGGAGGCCCCCCCAAATCACCCTCCGATTCCCCGCCCGGGAAACGCCTCCCGAAGGTTGATCGAGCCCTCTGGGGTGGGCTGGAACATCTGTGTGGCGGCACGGAGGAGTCAGAGCTGCCCGAGAGAGAGGGGAGCGCACACAGCAAAGACGTGGTTTTCTGGCTCTTCTCTCTCCCGGTGCTTTCTTGACTGTCAGAGTCACCATGCCGGGACTGAGGGTCGCTTTCTTGACTGTCAGAGTCACCATGCCGGGACTGAGGGTCACTGTCTTGCTCCCTCAGGCCAACAGTCAACATCAACAGGCCAAGGTTTCTCCTGGGATTATTTTAATCACTTCATTGCAATCCTCTTATTTAAACAGAAAAAAAACCCCTACACTGTAATTGCACTATAAGATCAGAATCTCACGTCTTGATGTCTAATACTACTCTTTACATATGGCTGGTGCTGTCTTTTCAAGAACAAAGATCTTTGAAACGGAACAATTTACCATAATTCAACTCTCAGCCTGTCTCATTCCCATCAAACAGAGATTACTTTTAACCCAGGCAGGTTTGTGCCTCTTTTCCGTTCTTTTTTATTTGTTCTTGTTTGCTGTTAAAACTGTAGCATCCTTATGTCTGACACAAGCTTTGGGCCACTAATATATTTTTTGTTTGGACATTATGGCAGAATTAATGGTTTTGTTCGGAGAATTTCATAGGTCCATGTTGCACTGGAACTAACCTGTTCTTTGTTTTTCTAAGGCTGGGATGTACATGTGGTGGTGTAACGTAAACTAAGCCAAGTGGTAGATACAGCATTGCCCAGCTGCATTTCCTTATGCATGCAAGTTATTCAGTGATTTAATTTTATTATGAACTTCAAGCAAAATAATACATTCTGATGAAAACCTCTGGGAAAAACCCCAAACCTGCAAAAATCCTACTGGATATCCCTCGCTTAGGGTTCCAGCTAAACACAGGCTTCATAATGTGTTCAGCCATTCAGGTTTCCACAAATATAGGGGCAGGACATGATCCTTGCCTGTCAGAACTGTGTATCTCTGCAAAAATACTAACCAAACAAAGCAAAATTAAACAAACAACACCCACCCCTAGTGCATTTCTCCTCATCTCTTTTCCTCACTGCAAGAGAAATCTCATTTTGCATTGCATTCTGCAGAAGCTGCTGCACTGTGTGGCTTGTTGGAAGTTTTGCCTGCAGTAAATCCCCCTTGTGTAAGTTTACATGTAATTCAGTATGAAATCACAGAGGCCTAACCTGTGGGGAATGTGATACTATCACTTAAAGGGATGTGTGAAGAGTAATGGCCATTGCCAGGGATCAGTTTTACTTGCTTCATGGGCCAGACATATCATGTTGTAGTAAATTGTGTGTAGCTGAAGATATTGATTGCAATTAGCTTCCCAAGTACATGAGAGGTCAGATCTATAACGAGGGGTTTTTTTTTCCCTTATTATTTCTGCCTGAATGATTATCTTTCTATGGACACGGCTCAGACTGGGACTTCATCCCTGACCACTGTTGGGTAAACATGAGGGAAAACTAAAAAAACATCACATTATGGAATGTGTATGCATAGTAACTGCCTTACCATATGCAGTATCCTGCATAACTCTTACCATATGGTGAGAGTAGAACATTTATGAAGAAGAAATTCTTAATTTAGGCAATGACCTTATTTTGATTGATCTAATAATTTCACTTGTATTAATACATTTACTTATCTGATCCCACCAGATTCCCTTTATCAGTATCAATCAAGGGAAGGGGTTGCCTTTGCTAAGTCCTTCTGAGAGATTAGTTTTGTTGCTGCCCACCTTAATGGCCCTGACCAGCCTCACCTGGGGCTGCCCATATTTTAGCTCAGTCCTGGTTTTCATGCCCTTCCTGAATTAGGCTGCTCTCCAGCTCCTCCACAGATGTATCCAGCCATGGATGCCCTTGACCTCGCCCTGCATGTTGAATACCTGGCTTGACCTCAGCCCATCTGGATGGAGGTGCTTGATGCTGTGGGATGGGCCTGGCTAGAGAAACCCAGGCCCTTCAAGTCCCCATGGGGATTTTCTATGGGTCCCACATCTCAGGCTGCTACATTACCTGATGTTAATCGCTTGATATTCTGTAGAGAGCAAAATACCTGAAGGAAGAAGGAATTGGTGTGGTTTTTCCAGGAGCACAGAGTAAACATGCTGACATTTACAAGATTCAAAGCTAAATAAATCGTCACAGGCTTAGGATAAAGTCCTATTTCTTCTAAGCCACAGCAGCAATTTGCTTCTGGGAACAAAAAGATAAGGTTGTGTCAGTTCCTCCATTCTCTACACCTACATTTGTGGGGTGGGACTACAATATTTTATGTCTTTGTAAACTGCAAAACTGTTTTTCTGGGGTTTTTTGTTTGTTTGTTTTGGGGGGTTTTGTTTGGTTTTGTGTGTGTGTGTGTGTGTGTGTCTGTGTTTCGGTTTGTTTTTTTTCAGTCCTTCAAATCTACTTTTCATTCCCCTGGCAGCTGAGGCTTCCCAGTCTGTTGTGTGGAGTCAGCAAGGTACATTAAGCTAATTCCTTTCTCTTGGGGAAGGAAGATTGGAGCACTCACCTATGCCCTGGCAAATGCTTCAGTGCCTTCGAAGGGAGTGGTGAGTGAGTTGTAGCCAGCAGTTCTATACCTCTCTTTCTTCCAAAGGCTATGAAAGTCTCAGACACCCTACAAGATGTGTGAGCTACATACAAGCCACATCCTCCAAGGCCTCTTTCTTGTGCATAGACCTTCCCTGCTGCATCAACATAACCTGCATGTATCGCTGATGGGGAACTACTGTAGGGGAGAAGTGAGGGTGGATGTGTTCAATGAAAGCTAGTAACATGAAGATGAACCATGACCTATGCCTTATGCTGGTCTAAATTATCTAGAAAACATTCTGGAGAAATGTGTTTGGTATCTTGG